>RAKG01000083.1:0-176225 GCA_009802275.1 Neurospora sp. CHS-2018a
GAAGTGTTGAAGTGTTTTCTCGCCTCAATATTCCGAAGCAAATTTAATAAAGCAAATCAAATATTAAAGTAAATAAAGCAAATCCGACCTCCAAAATACGCAAATAAATCAAATCTGGTCCCGGATTTGATTTGATTTGATTTGTGTGAACCACTGGTGTCAAACTCACCAACACCACCAATGGCCGTACCGTCACTCTTCTTCGCATCGACCACTCCGGCGGTGCTCACGATATTTCCTACGACGCGTGGAACTACCTCGCCACTGGCAATCCCGCCAAGCCTGGCACCGCCATCCCCGGAGGCGCCATGGGCAAGCTTGACTACGAGTACATCCCCGCTGATAACTGCAAGTCTTTGATCACCGACGGTTCCGGAAAGCTTCCCCTTCAGGGCGCAAACAGCATGAACTTCCTCTCGTCCTGCCTCAGCCGCGACACCTGGGTTGGTAAGAATTACCAGCTCTGGAACATCAACGACTCCCTCTGCCACAAGGGATATGACGAGAAGTGCACCCTGGCGCCGGGTGCTAACCAGGCTACTTGTACGCATGGCTTGGGCACCGGCGTCAACGTCGACATCACCAACCCCACCGATCACAAGGTGATGAATATCGAGTATCCTACCGGAAGAGAGGTTCCCGCTTAGTTCGGTCGGGCGGCGCTTGCCTGTCGAATGGCTCCGGTTGGACTCTCAGTCCTCGGCATTTTCCTATCTGCAGCACACTTTCCTTTTTGCCCTTCTCTCGCACGGTTTTTCTTTCAAGGAGTCACGGCGGTAGCGACAGAGAGACTCGGTGGTAGAGGCGTGATTTGGAATGGAGTTCAGCATGGAGCATTTGTCTTAGCGAGGCGTTCGGACTGGGAAAGATGGGACATAGAGCACAATTCAGGCAAGGATTCAATGGGACAGAGCAGAAGGATCATTGCATCAAACTGCCATGGAGGGAAATGATGGTTGCCTCAAAGGCAGGAAAAAAGATGGACCAGATAGACAGATAGTTGCTGGCCATTGCTGGTGGTAGAATAACATTCACGCCATTTCAGCTAAAATTCGATTTGTTCGCTTTTAATGAAATTATGTCTTCAGTAAACAAATTGACTGAACCAAACTCTCTCGTACTTCTCTGTATTCCATTTCTGCATGTTTGTATGCCTCTTATATAGAAAAAGTACCATAAATTCACTGCCATGAAGCGTATTGCCTCGACACCCGAGGGCAACTCCTGTATTCACTGCAGGGAAGCGCTGACATCAGTTACGACGCCTGGAAACAACCTCTTGCCAGACCAGAATCCCATTCAGCAGAACCTCGTTGCCAATCGGCAGCTGTGGAAGATCCTTTGTAGCAGTTCCTACAGAGATTTGTCCCTTCCCAGGAGCAGTCCTGCTTAGCGTAGTGTAGACCTTACACTTGAGTACAACCGCTTCATTCGACAAAGAAAGAAGAGTGAACGCATCCAACCGTGTGGCCTACTGGCCTAGCACCCTTTCCTGCGGTAATTTCTGTATTAAGCTTTCCAACCGAGCTCATAGCGGAAGCGGCAGGTTCAGACGGGAGGGATTTTCGCTGTGCAGGCACAGACATAGTAAGAAGTCCAGGCCGAGCAATCGGTCGTCGATCACCAGCTCAACCTCAACATGCCGCTCGCCACGAGGCGGACGAAGACGGCGGGTCAGCAATTTCATTTCCTCACCACACAGCATAGGCGGTCAGGGTGATGCGAGAGCTCTGGTGCATCTTCTTCCACGTCGCGAAGAATATACCCCATACCTGCCGGGTTTTCCTGGAGGTACAGGTATTAGGGAGACATTCACAACCCCGATAACTCCTCGCTCGGCATCACCCCGGACGACAACTCTTCCTTACCAACTAACCTTCCGGCTGGTACTACCGTCGTTCGTTCCCTTCTCGCAGCACCCAGCCGACGGACCTTGCACCGCATCACGACCACCTTTCACGAGAAGATCCTGCTGGATACGCTCCCGGAAGCCACGCCCCCCTTTGACCGGATGGATGAAGAAGAGGAGGATTGAGGAGAATATGACAGAAGAACAGAAAAAGAAAAGAGAAGAAGAGGCGAGGAGGCTGAAAAGGAGGAGGGAGAACGTAGACGCGAGAAGAGAGTTAGTAGAGAACAGGAGAAGGCGAAGAAGTCTGAAGAAGAGCGAGGATGATAGTGAATAACGACGACGACGATGATGAGAAGAAGAAGAAGAAGAAGAAGAAGGGGAAGGTGGTGGTAGACAAGGGCAAAGCCAAAGCCGTCGAGGTAAAGGGAAGGCCACGAAGAAGGGCAAGGGCAAGGCCACGAAGAAGGGCAAGAAGGATGGATGATTCGTCCATGTCTTCGCAACGTCCGTTGCCTTTGCAGAGGAAAGGATTATTGAGTGGGTGTGTTTTGTTCATTAAGCAGCATCCGCTAGAATTGCCTTGAGGAGCGAGGACCCTCGGCTCACGCTTCGCTATGGGTTGGATCCCAGGGTAAAGAAGGATAATAACTAAAATTCTGAGAGGTCGAGTGACAAGAGAAAGGTCAAGGGCTCGTGGGGGATGGGAAGGAGGATGCAGGTGCAGATACTAGCTGGGCGGCAGCGGTGATGTTGGTGATTTTGGGCCACATGTAGGCAGAGAGAGGGTTGAGATAGGTAGATAACTTCTTGGAGACATGTAATCGGAACCAAAAATCGCGGGCTATCGTATCAGTGAATACTGTCGTTCTGTCGTATCAGTGAATACTGTCGTTCTGCAAACGAAGCAATACGGAGACGCAGAGAGCAAGGAAGTGAAAGGGAGATCGAGCATCATCCGTAGTATTGACCGTAGTCCACTTGAACTTGTTCACTCCTATAACAAGCGGTTGTCCGCTTTCTTACGTTCCCAGCTTGAGAAACCCGGAGAAGAACAACAAAGGAACTGTGTATCCATGTTTTCGCTGAATCTGCTTCTATCCCTATGCCGTCTTCGTCTGAGTCATCTCAATTTTGTCAGCGGTGATAGCCTCTACCACCAGTCCCAACCGCTTGAAATCACGCTCACCACCTGCTGCCGCATAATTGTTGCATTCCATCCTCCTAATATGTCCTTTCTTTCCCCACGCTAAACCCCCAGGGCGAGAGTACCGTTCCCAGATGAACGCAAAGCGCCAACTCTCTCAGCGAGCATCTCCTCATCTGCGGCGATCGTCACGTATGTCACAGAACCTCCAGATGAGGATTCCGCAAGCAACAACATCTCGAAGCACGGTTTCGGGGATGTCCAAGGGCAAGTAAAAGTCCATCATAGCGCTCAAAACTCCTGTCCACGCCCGGATAAGCGAGTCGGGTGGCTGTGTCACATGAGAAACCTTGCCCAGTAGGTCATAGGCAGCGACAACCTCGGCTGACTTGGTGTTATAAACGCGGATGCGTTCGCGAATGGCATCCTCGTTGTCATCGGACCGGTTCCGCTGGCGGCATCGATCTATGAGAGTCGCCTCGGGTATGTCGAGGACGATGACTCCACTGATAGGACCGATGGTCCGCTCAAAGTATTGGGCCGATGAAAAAGCACGAGGAAATCCTGTTTTGAGAACGAGTGGTCAGTACGGCCAGAACACACGTTGTCCTGCGGATGGAAAGCTTACGTACCGTCGAGAAGATAGGTGCGGATAGGCCCGGTTGCGCTTCTTAACTTTGTGCGGATGTGGTCCTTGATAAGACCGACTGTCATCTCCGGATCGCCGATTGCGCCTTTTGCAAGATTGGCTTTAAGAACTTCGGCATACGGGCTATCAGGCCGCTGTGCCTCATTCCGCAAGATATCTCCAATGGCAATGTGCATAACGCTGCTGTCCAGTTTGGCCCATGATGCGCAGATGGTGGATTTTCCCGAACCTGGTCCGCCGAGAACAGCATAGAACCTGGGTTTGTGACGAGAATTTGCGGTTGTTGTAAGAGCGGGCTTTGCGGCCGCTTCAGATGCGATGAGCTGGAACATTTTAAACGCTCCCTCTCGTTCCTGGACAGACATGCTCCGTAGGGACGGTTCATCGGTGTTTTCCATGACCTTTGCTAATGTCATATCGGGGTGGGCTGCGAGTAATTTTTCAGTGTTTTCCCACGTTGCTGTCTGAGCCTTGATGATCTTGTCGTAGAATAACTGCATCAGTGTGGTACCGGAGGATGCAACTTCTGCCGTTTTTGATCCTTTTGCTTGCAATGATACCTCGAGTGCGTCCTTGAACGATGTGATTTCTTGTACTTGTGGGGGCGACACCGACCTTGACTTCTCCTCCTCCAAATCCTTGATGCGCTGTTGAATGGCAATACCTATTTCAGGTTGCCACCCATTTGACTTGCGTCCCTGTTCCTTTTCTTCTTGTTCTGTGGATGTCTTCTCAACAATCTGCTCGTCGGAGTCGCCGGAATTTAGAGACTGGGGCACAGGTCGTAATGTTGGCTGCAGGGGCGACAGGGTACGCGCGGGCGTCGTTACTTGGTTCGGTTCTTTCATGAAGAGCGGTCTCATGAAGTCTGGCACCAAATCTTGGGGAGGTGGTAGTTCGCGCCCGATCCTCCGACAATTCTCGCGGAATCTGCGAACCCACTCGTTCTCGACGAATTGGCGAGGCTGATTAGGTTCTGACATGGCGGCGACTTGGGATATTCCCGTGGTGCGGCTGAACTGGGATGGCAAATAACTAGAAGTACTTGTAAGGAGGATATGGATTAGCACTATCGTTGCCGAGATGACGATACGGTGATGGAAATGCTCTGGATGTGATGTGATGATGGTGCACTTACATAAAATCGGAAGAAACAACAAGAAAAGAGGAAGTTTACAGCTCCCAGGCTTGGGGTTAGATGGCGAAGGCGCGTGGAAGCAGTGAATGTTGGGATGGGAAAGACGAGCAGGGAGAACCGAGGTTGGGAGGCCGGGCAGAATTGACCTGAACGAAGTTTCAATTCGTGGCAGAAGGAGGGGACAGAGTGAATGGACCAGAGAGCCGGGCAGGCAGGCAACCAAACGGAGAGTTCTAGATTGGATGGCAGGTGCCGTCACTGAGAGAAGGACATTACCACCTTCCTTCCTTCCTTCCTTGAAGGATTTCAAACTGTGAGCACGGAAAGAATTCTCCGAATTCAACAAGGAAAGAACCACCATTTGTTCGTCAAAGGACCAACGGCATGGAGTCGGGATCTCTCGGTCCCGTCGGTAATCTCATACCATGCAGTTTCGAACAGCGCGCTGTATGATGACTTCCATCCATGTGCCATGCATCCAGTTGGTCCCATCTCAGGCAACTGCTCTCTCATCCCGCCGGGCGGTACTCACTGACTCAACGAACTCCCAACTCCATCACACCATCTCAGTCTTCAAATCACCGCCCCTCCTCCGGCTTCCTCCCATAAACCACCTTCACCGTATAATAACTCAAACTCCTCACGTCCCTAATCGCTCTCCTCATCCTATTCACCAACTCGCTCACCTCCTCCCTGCTCCACCCCAACACCTGTCCCATCGGATACACCGCAAACCCGTCCAGACTCTGATCGATATAATGCCAATTCAGCAGTCCAACCTGCTTGAGCTTCCTATCTTTTGCCCACGCTCCAATCGGCACTTTGTAGCTCTTATGCACCACCTCCGTGAACCCTTGCTCTTTCATCAACCGCTCCATCGTCCCCTCCCTCCCAATCCGCATGGTACGACCCGTCTTGTCCCCCACAGCCCAAAAGAGTTGACACCACGTTTTGAAGACGTGGTCCTGATCATTCTGGACCTTTGGGTTCTCAGATAAGGTCTCGATGTCGAACTCGACGTCTTGGAACCAGCCGCCTGGTTTCAAGTGCGTGTAGGCCTGCCGGTAGAGCTTGGCCCAGTCGTCGATGCCGCCGTAGAGAAAGCGGCAGTGGATAAAGTCGAAGTGGTTGGGTTGAAACGTCCAGTCGAGCTGGGCGTCGTCGATCTGGAAGGACACGTTGGGCGGCGCGAAGGTGGGTTGGACGGCGGAGATGTCGGTGCCGATTACGGAGGCGGAGGGGAACTCGGTGGCGATGTCGATGGCCCAGTTGCCGGTGCCGGTGCCGATGTCGAGGATGGTTTGGGGGTTGGAGATGGGGGAGAGGTAGAGTTTGTTGGAGAAGAGGATGAGCATGTATTCGTGGCTGGGACATGTTAGTTTCCATGTGGAAGTGAATGTGGAGGGGAGAAACGCACGCTAGGTCGTAACCTTGGAGGTGTTGTTCGTCTACGGGGAAGATGTACTCTGTTGTCTTGGATGCTTGATATAGACGACCATGGACGTCGCGGTATTCGTAGATGCTGGCTGTTACGGATTGTGTGGAGCCGTAGAGTGTTTCCGTATCTCTGATGGACTCGGTGTCGTCGACGGTGAGATCGCCAACCACATCGTGGTCCTTTTTCGAACGGCCGTCGTTAGCACCTTTGATCGTCATCCCGAGGAAGCATCAGCTGATAAAACTTACGACTTGAATTTGTTCTACTGCCGCTGCCGCCGCCATCTTGGAATTGTCCTTCCCGATCCTGATGCCCCTGTTCTCCTTCAATTCTTCCCGGTTCTGATTGAAATGCGCCGTGAATAATGTCAAGAACCCTAACCAGAAAGCTGATACCAAAATCACAGGAAAGATGACGAAAAGAAGAAGCGAAGTCAACCCCCAATTTCCCGGACAACACTCCGGCTTCTTTATCTTCCATCGATTGTCGCACCCACCATCATGCCACTCTCATCCTCAATCCTCTCCGTCTGCCGTGCCACGCTCCCACATCTAACAACGGTCCAGTACGACGCTCTCATGCACGATCCCAGCAGGAGAAGACTTTGTTCGCTCGGATTGCATCCTCATCGTTTCCGATTGCTGCTTCCGGAAGTCAAGGTCGCTTCAGGTGTCACCGTACCCAAATCTTAGCCCTGTCTCCTTCCCTGTCACTTGTAGCGCTGAAGGAATGGGCGGGTAAGCGGAGAATTTCTCCATTGTAGTGAGGCTGGGCGGTGTATGGCATTGAAGCTTAATAAAATGAAACAGGTCAACGAGGCGACTTGGTTGATCCGATCCGTGGCGGCTCGTGGGAGACGAATAAATTGATTCTCTTGTCGCGGACGACGGGTTGTGGTCTTGATGTTTCGATTTCTGTTTCGTGAATCAAAACGGTTCCAGTTCTCGTCATCTCCCTCATTTTCGTCAACCTTGAGCCTCCTACTCCGGCCCGGATTCCAGGCAACAAATATCGTGAGCCGCACGGAGCCGACCTAGTCCCCGGACCTTCCCCGGCGCGGCGGGTTCGGCTCGGGTTCATGATGTTCATGGGGTCTGTCTACTTCTGTGGGCCGATAGAAGCTAAAGCGCAAGAGATATCTCGAAATCATTGTGTGAATGATTGAGCAAAGGGAGAATCCACAGAGACGATGGGAAATGGGTCAGAATCCTTCAGTGCTGCAGATTATCGGATGCAACTTCTTCGTTTTGATCACAGCATGCAGAATGCATGGGCTCAGGCTGTGATTGGTCAGAATGCTATTTTGTGCAGCGGGTGCCTATGACCATCAAAATTGTGCAAATTGTGCGGAGAACGACACGTCGAGGGCCTCCAAAGAACTCTCCTTGCTGGTTTCCGGCCATATTATCGGCTTACAGGACAATACCGCTTCTACCCATTCGAAGCGGAGTGAATTTGGAATCCTGGAAAGGGAAGGCGAACGCCCCCCTTGCAATCCCGCCCACAAGCGGCACCTCTAGGGTGATATGCGTCCTCACCCACGACGCTTGAATACTGGAACGGCCTCTGCGGTCCTTTCTCCCTCGGCAACCAATAATCAGGTCCATACCCCCTGCCCTCCTTCATCCCCCTCCGCCAAACCAACAACTCCTTATTCCTCTCGTCCATGTCCACCTCATCTTTAACGGCCTTCAGGCTCCTCCCCAGGTTCCGCCTCTGCCACAAAATCTTCCACTCATCCAGCGTCGCCTTGGATCTCTCCTTTTCGAAAGCCTCCACCCACCTCTCAAGCCTCCTATCCCAAATATCCACCAGGCCATACCTCTCCCCAAAAGTCGCGAACGCCAACGCCACGGTCGCCGCCGCCGTAAACAAACACCGCAGGTCTATACCCAAAAGCACCATCGCCAAATCCATACCCCGCACCACCCCAATCTGAGAGAACACGGAAATGACCACAAGCATTCTTGAGAGCCACTCATCTTGAGGCCGTGTCCATGAGTTATCAAACACGTTCTCCGTAATCGGACAGAGTAACGCCGAGATCACCACCAAAAAGAGCAGCCTCATTTCCTTCTGGCGTTTGGTTACATGGTAATCATCCGGCGGCAGGACCGGATCCGAAGAAGCAAAGAGGTCATTCTTGAGAAAGGCGCGCAACGAGCGGTCTTCGGTGTGATCCATGTCGTCGACGACCCGGAGCAGTTTGTCCCGTTTCGAGTTGTGATAGCGGGAGGCGCAACAGATTATGAAGATAAGCAAAAGGGTTGCAATTGTCTGCATATAAGTTGCAATTTTCTGCGCCATGTTTGTGTCGGAGCGTTGGGCGAGATAGGCGAGATAGGCGAGGTCTGATTTGAGAAATAGACTAGGGAAAAATCGTATCAAGAAGTAGAGAAAGGGTTGGATAAGGGCGATCTGGAAGTCGAAACCAAGGCCGAAGGGGTATTCGGTGTAAGGGGAGGCGGGTTCAGAATGTGGAGGAGCCATATTTATGTCCTGTCGAGGTATTTGAGGTTGCTAGGGGACGCCGAAGGCTTGCGAAATGATAACCAGTTGGTAAATGAGCGTTGAATGGAGCGCGAGATGTCGGTGAACGCTTTTCAGGTCGGGTTTCATTAAGGTACCTTGGGCTTGTTCGCTGGGCGGGCAGATTGATTGTCGAAGGGAACCTCAAAGGAAGAATCAAATCCGCAGGTGTCGCAAACTTTAGAGCAACACAGAAAGAGAAAGTGAAAAGGTATATATCGACCTGCGGAAAAAGAAAGAGAAAAAAAGAAAAACCAATAACCGTTTGAAGTCAGGAAGATTTATGGACAAACAACGGGTGGGGCATGGCGGCCGGCAACACGGTCGCCCTCGCGCAGGAGACCTGAAGTTGGCCGGGCTTGGGCATCAAGGGCTTGGCGGTTAGATGCAGACGAGGCGGCTTGGTTGATCTGATTCGTGGAGGCTTTGGATAACGTGGTTATCCTGTCGCGGACGCGGTCCGTTGTGTTCAAGTTTCGATTTCTGTTTGGTGTTTGACCTGGGCAAGTGCGATGGGCTCTTTGGAACAACCTAGGTCGTTTTGGGAATCCATGTGGTTTCAAATTTCGTCGTCTTCGTCGATTATAAGCCTCACACCCCAGCCCGCGGCCCTGGCTGACCGATATCGTGCGTAAAATACATTTCGAGTACCTGATCCTCGGACTGTTCCCCTGGTGATGATCAGGTTCTTCGCGATCACAACATGCACAATGCATAGGCTCGGCATAAATGATGTATGAGGGTTGTGATTGGCCAGAATCTTATGCATGCACAAGATATGGTCATTGTGCAAGAAGGTCAGTGTTCACTTTCGAATGGAACCAGATTATGATCCCTAAAGGGGCAAAGAGAATGTATGATGTCTTGTTAAAGCGATGAAATTTCTGTTTATCTAGAGAGAACAGGCATGAGAGAGGAGTGGTGTGAGTTTTGGGTGCCAAACCACCAACACAACCACCGACTGACATTCCACCGGTGACACTTCTTCCCCAGGGGCAGTCAAGTCCGCAACGACTCAGAGACGGGGAATTGAACACATCCCCGATGTACATGATGATCTACCTCAGGCAGGAAAGCCTCAACCCATTAAAGCCGTCGTGTGTAGTTTTGCTCCGGAGAAGGGATGTATCTACCGTCTCCTGGCTCGATGACATTCCACTCCATCTGGTGTGCCTTTATCCATTTCTCAATCCTCCTATCCCAGAAACCCACCGCCGCATTCTCTCTCCAATCGTTAAAGATCCTCCCCACTAAGATCTCGCTAGCCAACCCAGTAAGGAAGCAAGGAAGCGTCCCGTATCTGAAGACCAGATACATCACGAAAAACACCTTCGGCAAAGCACCATGTGTCTCTCCACCCGTGCTTTCTTGCATATGACGGTACAGTTGTTCCGATACCGTTTCCCTGGCGCAAAAAAGGTATTCTGCAATCGGGCACAGGCATGCCGAGATCGCCACCAGGAAGAGTACCTTCATCGGCTCACGGCCTTGGCTGATGCGGTAATCGTTGTGTGAAGGGACCATATCGGGGATCGCAGCGTTCCACTCGCGAATGTGATTATTGGAGTAATCGGAGCGTTTCACCCGTTCGAGATGGTATGCCCACCTCGCTTTAGCGGAACTCCTATTCGATTTGGCCTCAGAGTCTAGGGCGGCACAGCAGAGAAAGATGACAAATAGGAACGCCAACAAAGCCTGCCCAGCTTCCTTGGTCCAGTTGTGGTCGATGTAGATGAAAGGTTTTCCGGGCTCGGTGAGACTGCAGGTATTGAGAGGGCCAGGTCTGAGCAGGGTGGATTTGCTGGCCGCGACAGGGTCGGACGGTTGGGCAGGGAAGAAAATGCCTTCGAGAGTTTTGGAAAGAAAATAGAGGAGAGGTGGGATGAGGCTTGGATACAGGACGTAGAAACTGATCGGGCTTGTCGTCTTCGAGGGAGGAGGTGCCATATTGACGTCGTGATACTGGAGGTTCCGCTCTATGCAATGAGTGATTCCGAAGTTAGTCGCCAGTCCAGTCCATGGAAAACGGTACGCGATGGACCTACCTCAAATACAGACTTCTCGCGCCAAGTCCGATAAATCTGTTCGCTCGGCGGACAGAAAGTTTGTGGATGGAAATGTGTTGAGGGAGACCTGCCGAGGATACCCCCGACGGAGTATGATTTGCTGTAGTCGCGTACACTAGAGCAACAACGGAGAAAAGAAGGGGGAAAGGAAAACACGAAGTGTTGGAGGCTGGAAAAGGCGACAACGAAAAGTGCCTGCAGTGATTGTGGTTGTCTAACGGAAGAGGAGAAACGGAAACCAGGGCAGCCTAAATACCTGGAAGGGAGTGCCGGTGAAGGGGCGGCCCACTGCCATTCACTGGGCAACCAGGGCACGGACTTCCAATAAAAAGTACGATCTGGGGAAAACGCCAGGAAGCCGGAGGTATTCGAAGTCAAGAAATTTCATGGACGACGGGTTGCAAACGACGAGTGGGGCATGGTGGCCGGCAAGACGGTCGGCCTCGTGCAGCGAGACCTGAACTTGGCCTTGGGCATCAATAGCGCGGCGGTTAGATGCAGACGACACCGACCAAGAGCAAATCAAGTAAAAGAAACCGATTCAATTCGTCAAAAAGATGCGTGGGTATATTGCCTTAGAAGAGAAAGAAAGAAAAACGCGAAAAGAAACTGAACCATCCAAACCCGTGTTCGCTGACGAATGCAAAGAAACAAACTCTATCGTTTTTTTCCCAACCCTAACTTAGACGGCACTCCGTTCTTGCATCTCCTGTGTGGCTGTCCCTGCACTCGACAATGACGGCGCAGTATTTGCTCGCCATTCTGCCTTTTCTCGTCGTAGATCCCGTCTAACCCAGATGACGGTGATGACAGTCCATATCGCCGAGAAGATAAGGGGACTCGCCCAAGCTGTTGACACCAAACGTTAGCATCTCCTTCATGATCAACAACTCAACCGGAAACGGGGACAGAACATACCAACACCATACGCAATCTCCTGCGGTATCGTCCAAATGACAATCATCGTAGCCACGCCATCCACCAGCGCTCCCACTCCCCAAAACCAATTCTGTCTCGCAATCATCTCCCTAAACCTCTTGCTGACTTCATACCTGGCATTGATTGCCCTCCTATACTCCTTCCCTCCGGCACCATCCACCGCAACGATATCCTCCACAAGCGTCAACACCAACGGCGGAACCCTGCCCCCCTTGGGCACCGAACTAATCCTGCACGGCGCCTTCTTGTGTTTCTTATTCGCCCACCCCGTCCACAACAACTGCAGTCCCATCTGTATAAAGAACAGCGGCACCGGCATCGCCAGCGGCTTTACTATCGGCTCATGAGGAATCGACGCACCGATCAGAATGCCCGTCATGTACGTGTACCCGAACGAAAGCGTCATGTGGGTGAAGTCGAACTTCCAGCGGTCTTTGATGGGGTCGGTGCCTAGCGGGCGGTATTCGTCGCGCGGGAGGATGAGTTTTAAAGAGCGAAGACCGAATTCGATGCCGGTTACTAGGCCGAAGAAGGCCGTGATGATGGCGAAGACGATTCCGTGGCGGAGGTGGGTGCCGTACCAGAGGCCGTAGAAGAGGGCAATGGGGAGGAGGGAGGACTCGATGACGAGCAGGGAGGAGACGATGATGAGCTTCCATTTGTAGTCCATCATGTTGTACTTTAGGCGGGGGAGGCCCGGGGTGTCGTCTAGGGTCGGGACGCTGTCGAGGGGGATGTTGTCGATGCCAGCGGGCATGTTGATGGCGGTCGCGGAGGAGGCGGAGGAATGGGGTTGTGTGTGCCCCGGGGGAGCAAGACCGTTTGTGTGGCCATGATGGTGTTTGTGGCCGTGACCGTGTCGCGTTGTTGTTTCGAGTGTTTCTCCCTCTAGTTGCGCCGAGGATGGGGATGCACTAGGCGTATCCTCCTTCCTTTCGAGCTCGTAGGACGATGCTTTGTCGGCCATCGGAGGTTCTCGGTGTCGAGCGGATATGTCGAGTGCTTTGTTTAGGGGTTGGAGGGTGGGTGTAAGTAGGTGGGTATGTACAGGTAGATTGATTGATCGGCGTGGATAGATGGAAAGACTAGATGGAAGAAAGGAGGAAAGAGATCAATCGATCGCGTAGTAGTTGAGTAAAATAGGAAAAGGAGAGACAAAGGAGGACATCAGCATAATTGATGTTCAGAACAAGAAGACAGGGCCTAGGTGTGGCTTGATGTGTAGGTATGCCGAGAACCTTCAATGTTGCCCTCCACGCATCCCGTATCCAAGCAGTGATAAACAAGACGATGCTGGGATCAGGGAGTGACGAAAAGAGAAAGCAAGACGTCGGATTTCTGCCCTGGCCATGACGTTACGCCGCTCGTGATTGGTCACAGTCCAGACAAGCCACGGCCTGGGCTTGCGTCAGACGCTATGATGTCATCGGTTATTGACATTGACGTTCCAGAACGCTGTTGCCGTCCACCGCTTCAGCCTCTTAGGGCGCAAAATGACCCCCTGAAACACCCCGTCCGGGCGCTCCAGGTCCCTTTATGCAGCCATCACCCCACCATTACCGGCAGGTGGCGAGCCCTAACAGCGGAGGCTCTACCACCAACACTCCTTAACAGCGTTCATGGACAAAAGTATCGTGTTTTGTTAGCCATGTCTGCGATGAGCATCACTATCGATAGCGTACTAACTCGATGCGTTCCGCGACATTTCAACGACATGTCTTCTCGCATCGACACATCAGGGACACTCCTCCATTTGAAGACGTATTTCGTTTCGATAATAATGCGAACTATACTGGATGGCTTCTACTGTGCAAGAAGATCACCCGCGCGATTTATAAACACCAATAATCAATTCATGAACCATTAGGCATTGACTTCTTTTTGACAACGAAATCGCGATCTTCACCTTGTTTGCTCGGGGTTATCCTCCACCCCAACGTTACACGCCAACTGATGATCACCGCCTTGGCCCGAAATAATCCTGGGCACACGCCATATATCGCGCTGATCAGTCGAAGCATCCAAAGATCTCGACTTCAAGCTCGGTCGTCGACCAAATTCTACATTTGGTAGCCTGAAAGATCATGAACCCTAACCCGACATGATGCCGTCGCTCCGGCAGGTTAGAAATCGCGGTTGAATCGGCGTCCGGGCCAAAAAGAAAAAGAAAAAAAAAGGTAAACGCAATCGACGGTCCTCAAGATAAAAAATGAAGGACGAGCAAAAACAAAAAAAAACAAAAAACATAGCCCCACAAGATCGGGATTCGAACGCGCGACTCGACCGACAATGTGCAGCTCGAAAATACCACGCATTTTCTGGACCCAGCGCACTACCACATAGGCTACTGGACCGTGGTGGAAGGTCTACACTTCGGTGCTTATATGGTCCCAGTACAGGTCCTGCCGCTGGAAAGCTAGGGCTTGTGTTAGTCTGCCCCTGCCCTCGCGGATGCCTGCTACTTCACTGAGCAATTTCAGAAAACCAGCAAGCGCGGCATTGATTTTCGCAAACGGAAAGCTTTTCGGTGCCGAGCAAATTCTGCCTGTTCGTCAACTTGTGCCGCCGGCTCCCGTCTCTCTTCTTCCCTCTTCAGTTGTTCACCGATTTCATCACGAGCAACGTGAACTTTCCATCGTCACTCGTCTCCAATTCGCCCTCTTCTATTATGATACCTTTATTAGAACGACTACTTGGCGTCTTTCCCTTCATGATTTGAGTTGGCCTTCGCCTAGCCTTCCACTCGTCCATCCTGCCGTGTCTAACCCTTCCCTCCGCAAAGTGTTAATCATGACCACGGAAAAGGCATGTGAGTTGGCGCTTCGTTCCACCAGAAAAAGAAGGGAGGGCACAAAGGCGACATGAAGAACTCCCAGTCACGATGTTACGCTACATCAAACGTGCTTGAGCGATACAAGATGACGAGAGCCACGCAGGGCAAACATCGCGACAACTCACAAGGTGTCATACCAGGCACAGACGTGGAGGTAATGGACAGCAAAGCGCAGGGCGGTAGTACCCTTGCTGACAGAAAGTACCCAGCACAATGTATTCCACTAGGACTGCGGTGTTCTGCCTCCTGGAAAGGCGTCCTGGTAAGACTCAGATATGAAACGTTTCCGGTGTTGATGATGATTTGGCGGTTTCTGGATATAAAGGCAAGTGATCCACCGCTTTAATGTATCGTTCCTCATCATCATTGATGCAGTCATCCTTTCTTCAGTTACAGACAGAACAGTTACTAATTCTCCCGAAAAACCTGTAAGGAACCACTCTATAACTCTGAGCCGCCATGCGCTAATGTTGGAAGTCCGTGCCCTGGGCCGCCATTCACTGGCCTTGCCCATTCACCGGCACGCCCTTCCAGGTATTTAGGCCGCCCTGGTTTCCGTTTCTCCTCTTCCGTTAGACAACTCTAGAATCAAGCCCTTTTCGTTGTCGCCTTTTCCAGCCCCCAACAGCTAACCTAGCTCCAGTCCCAGAGCCCAGGCACATCAGCAATCATGCATCTGGCCTTTCTCCGGTTCTTCAATATCCTGATCCTGCTTCCACTGGTGACGGCCCGCGCCCTCTCAACCCTCGCAACCCCGATAACTCCCCTGGGAACTCCGCAAGCTCCCAACAACAAGGAGTCAACACAAAAGAACAGCCCGCGCGCCAGCTTCTCGCCTTCACCAATGGGTAAGATCTGGTGTCCCTTGGCATCTAACCAATCGAGTCCATCGACTGTGAACGAGACAAAACAGGCTTACGACCTCCTTTCCGCTTTGGCAAAGCTGGGACTTTGGTGTCGGGATCCTGATTCTGTTTCTTTTGGCGGGCAAAGGGACACGGCGAATGACTATTCAAAACCGCATACCACCTCCCAACTTACCCACATCGCCAAAGCAGCAGGAGAGGTACCTCTATCCCTCCCGCCGCGCTCCAAAGCCTCCTGGACCTTTGGCAGCGTCAAGGCCTACGTGTGCAATTACTCCCAGGGAGAGCCGATAACGTGCGACATTAATGAACTGGAGGCTGCCAAAGAGATAATCCAGCTTGCTTGCGGTAGTAAGCTCAACGTCAATGGAGAGCTTGAACCTGAGGGCGGACCGGGGAGGCACAGCGCGGTTGGTGGGGTGTGGAAGAACTGGGAGGAAGAGAAAGAGTACGGGTTCATGGAGGAGAGTGACGACAGTGAGTGGTGTGAGAGTATTAAGGATGCCACGGTTCTGCCTTTGAATGGCAACTAAACTCCGAGGTGGTCCATTACCGACGGATCCAAACAGACGGAGATGATGAATAGGCAAAAAAGGCATGGTCGTTCAGATTAGAGGTTCGTTGTTTCGCCATCATATTCTGTATCTTCTTGTCTGTCTGTACCAAATCGACATTTCTTGAACACACTGAAGCAAATTAAAGTCACCGTTGTTGTTCGTCTGTTTCCGAGACTTCATCCTCTTTGTTTTCTTTGTTCGATTTGTTTCGCCCAGCAACACTCCTCATCGAAACAAGGTCATTGTGTCGAGAATGCAGTTACGTCCGGCGAACACCACCACCAACACAAGGGCATTGTAGCGAAACAAGATGCAACTCCTCCGAATATCCGCGAGCATTCTGACCTCGCGAAAAGATATAAATGCAGAAGACATACCGGACCAAACATGAAGTCCTCCATCTCTCCCCCATCAGATCACACTCACAGTCACGACCACATACAGATCAAGACATTTATCTATCTGCACTTCCAAACAACAGGTACTCAGTGCTCAGCCACCGAGTATCACCACCCACCACCCACAGCAAAAATGTGCTTCCAAATCCCCTTCACTCCCGCCATCTGCCGCAGCTGCGGCTCCGCCAAGCCGATCCCAGACGAACAGACTCTCTGCGCTACGGCTCAAGAGCTGGGCATCGAGTTTGAAGATGACTATGTCAACAAGTGCCCTAATGGGGTCAGGACTATCACGGTCCAGCAGAAGGCGGATAAGGAGCTTGAGAGGGGGGTGGTTTGTTTGGTTTGTGGTAAGCACTGATTACCCCAACATCATCTCACGCTCTTGGGATGGGACTTTGGGTGTCGCGCCAACCGCCAAGACGCTTTATTCCGTTGGAAGTACTAGGTTTTATGATCACGCAAGCTAACAAAGGGAGGGGGGTGTAGTGTTTATCGAAGGAATTTGATATAATGTTAGTTACTCATGATTTTGAATATCGGAAGTGTTCTTGGAAAGTAATTGAATCTTGTTCCTTGTTGAATTATTTTGCTCATTTGGTGATTGTGGCTGTCAAGGGCTGAGTGAAGTACTGCCGGGAGAGGGTGGTGACGCTGCGGGTAGTCACGTGTAATGTCACGAGCGGGTCTTTTATGATAAGATACGGGGGGTACGTACCGCGAACGGTGCATGCCCCACTATTTCGGTTGTCACCGTACCTTCCACTTCAACTTTATCAAGTCGTACCATTTCCTTCAACTTCGCTCAGTCGACGTTCCTTCCATTTGAGAAATTGATACTCGCATTTCGTCACGTCTCTTCCGGGTTCTCTTCCTTTCTGCTTCAACCCTCATCTCATTTTCTCCTTCATCGCGATACCCCTCTTTCACGTCATCAGCCTCTCTCTCTCTCTTTGATACAACTTCATCTGTCGCCGCCAGCCATCCGACTAGACGACGCGTCGAACTTGACCACGTATTCCCAGACTCCTTCATGACCATTTCATACTTGGACCTTGTCAGCTGACATTCAAACATTCTCTCTCTTTTCCTCTTCTTTATCGATCCTCATTACTATCTCCTCACTTCGACTTGATGGACCAGAAACACTAAGTTCTCGACAACAATGCCAGTCATCTCATTGCATAATGTCCCGTTGGACATTCTCCTCATCATCCTGGGAAACGTTGATCCCATCTCACTGATCAACTTGGCCCAGACCTGCCAGGCTCTCCGAGCCACTATTCGCCCAACACGCGCCAACCTCCTCCAGCGCCTGCTCGCCCTTGAGCTGATTCCCGAATATGGCGGCATCGTGCCGCTCCTCAGAGGCAGGGATTCCCAAATCTCCCCTCCCATGGGCTCCAAGGACTGGCAGTCCAACAAGTACGCTTGCGGAGGCTGCCTCAAGCTCCTGCCGCACACCATGTTCGATAACCACAACATCCTGCGGCTCGACCTTCGCAAGCCCCCTCCCGGCAGCATAGAGGCCAATCGCCTGGCCGAATGGTGGTACCTCGACGGATGGGATGACCGCGTGAGAGCCAGGATCATCCAGCACCGAGTCCATACCCGCGCTCGAGATGAGTCACTTGGCGATGTCCGGAGGCGGTATCATCAGGCCACCCACCCATGGGAAGGAATGCCGCATCCTAACGGAGTCAACCAGTTCCTCTGGGCCCAGGACGTAGAGGCCGACACTCTTGCTGCTAACGACCGGATTGCCTCTGACGCCGAGATCCTAATTTGCGGCCTCCGTCGACACAACCGTCGTTGCAATGAATGCCGCTTTCTCCGGGGCGACTGGCGCCGTTTTGTCCCGGGCAGCACACAAAGGCGGGGCGTTTCCCTTTTACCAATGGCCACCGGGCGCACGTTGCTTTTCTATAACCTTTTTGACAGGTGCTTCCCCACATTGTTTCACCCTGTCCCTCTCTCCGAAACGGACCGCCGCATGACCCAATTCGGCAACCAGCAAACTAAGGCGTACCCATCGGTAATGCGCACCATTCGCTGCGGCGGTTGCGCCAAATGGCAAGATTTGTCACAGTTTCGCTTTTCTGTCGCGGCGTACCAGGCGGTGAATTTCCTGTTGGACGAGATAGACGGATATTTGGTGCAAGATGCCGAATTGGGAGAGCTGAGGGGTCCCAGGTGTAATCGGTGCTTTTTGAGGGAGCACGGCATGGCAGCTTTCAGACGGCATCTGGTAGCCTTCGCCAGGTCGCTGATGCTTGATGCCCTCCGTATGGCTCAGTCAGAAATCCTCTTCGGGTGGGGCAAGCTCCGCGATGATTTCCGTCTTCCCGTTGGGGCCTTCGCCAACTACTGGGCCGAGTACGGCAGGCCGATTGTGTCCGACTTTCCCTTTCAAGGAGAGAACCTCCGCGCTGCGCCCTTCCTCACGACACAACAACTCGATGACCTCTTGCAGCGGTACACCCGCTTCACGATCTTCGTCGAGCAGATGTACCAAGGCTTGCAACCCGGGCGCCAGACTAGCTTGGATGGTCGCTCCAACGAAGAGGTCATGAGCTCCGTGATGACTTCGTGGTTCCGGATTTGGTACGAAGATTATCATCTCTACGAAAGGACGTATCGGAGGCTGCAGGATCGGTTGAAGTGGATTGAGCAGCATGAGCAGGAGGTGGTATCGTATGCGTTGGGGGTTGATCCGTTGACGCCGGAGAGGTATGACTTTGAGGTGGAGGTGGAGGAGGGAGTGATTATTGAATGATGAGGGTTTGTGTGATGGTATCTAGTGGTATGGTCAGCACGTGAAGTGGTTTATCTGTTCTTCTGTGGAGCCGGTGCCCTGTCGCTGTCATCTTTTTGCTAGCTTTTACTGACTTGCTAGCTGTTTTCGTGGTTTATTCCCTTTTTTTGATCTCGCCTCTTTGTTTGCAGGTAGTACGATAGTTCGTACATGCTGTCTCATCGATCATCGGAAGTCCCAATATCAGGACAATTAGCTTGCAAGGCAAGCCATCATGACGGAGTACCGTAGAAGTAGTTTCTACATAACTCTGGGGGCGCTGGCCACTGCTGTTAGTGTACTAGGTACCTAATCTGTACAACCATCATCTGATCACAGACTTCAGCTCGTCTCGTCATGATTTCACTGTCTTATCCTATCGTGAAAGCAAACTGAATACTTGAGTCCAACGCTTCGAACCCGAACAAGGCCTTGCAAAACTCCCGAAAGGCCACAGAGACACATTGAAATGCCAAAGCATTGAGCAAAAACCCAGGACCAAGAAGTGCTTCGACATGTAGGATTCAGGGTGAGGTGTTTCGTATAGAGTTTAGGGCATACCTAAACTTGGCTCAAGAACACCTAGGACACATGACGAGCCGTTTCAACCGCGGTGAACAGACTGAAAAGGTGGGTAATGTATTAGAATAGTAGAATGGTGTATTCAAGGTGTGCGCTTCTCCTCCCCTTTCCTTTCCCCTCCTCCTTCTCAGCTACCCCTTCCTACCAAACCATCCAAATCACCACTTCTCGTCCGTCTTAACCTTAACCGGCAAATGCAACAACCTCAACCCACTCTCATTCTCCCCCGGCAGCTTTCCCGCCCGAATATTCACCTGCAAACTCTGATGCAACAATCTCGGCGGCGCCAACTTCCGATCCCTCTCCTGTCTGGCCTTCACAAACTCCTCCTCCGTGATTCCATCCCGCAAATGTTTATTCCTCTCCCTGTGCTCTTTAACCGTCAAACACGGCACCGGCTCCCGCTTCTGCTTCCTGTCGTCACCTTCAGGCCCAGTTTGAGGGGGGTAATCATGTCCCGTCCAGATCTTGGCCTCACCGGGTAGACCTAAATTTTGTAGTAGTTTCCGGCCTGAGTGAAACAGGTCGTGGGCACTCCCGCCAGGGAAATCACACCTCGCCGTGCCTATGTCCTCCGCGTTAAAGAGCGAATCGCCGCAGAAGACGTTTTTGTTATTGTCCCCGATTTTGTAGCCCATGTGATCGGGTGTGTGGCCGGGGAGGTGGATGGCTTGCGCTTGCAAATTCCCGATTTGAAAGAGCTCATCATCATCAAACAGGTGCCCGAATACTGACTTGATTTCAGCTTCAGGTACCCCGTACCTCTTTGAAAACAGTGACTGAACAGTCCCTATCCTCTTCCCGATGCCGATAGGCGGTTTGGTATGTTCCTCCCCTCCTTGCAATTCTGTTAACCGTTTTTGCAGGTAGGAGGAAGCAGATAGGTGATCGGCGTGGGCGTGTGTTTCGAGGATCCAAGCGATTTTGTAGCCTTTTGAGGCAATGAGGGAGAGAAGGGAGTCGGCGGAGGTGGTGGAAATGGAGTTATCGAGGGGCGAGTAGTCGAGGACGGGGTCGATGAGGGCGGCGAGGAGGGTGAGAGGGTCGGCGACGAGGTATTGGAAGGTGCAGGTTTGGGGCTCGAAGATGGGGGTTATTGTTGGTTCTGGCGCTGGGGGTGGAGAGGAGGGCGTGGTGGTGTATGTTCGGCTGTTAATGGGTGATGAGGCCTGGGAGGGATTGATGCGATGGAGATGTGTCGCTTTTGGTGGTGGTGAGCGAGGTTGATGGGATTGGTGGATTGTTCTACTTTGATAAGGCGAGGTTGAAGATGTTGAGCTGAGAGATTTTGTGGTGGCGATCGTTGATGCACTCCGGGGAAGCGATGTTGCGAGACGTCGGATGTGATAAAGACAGGGAGTGCAGGTGCTGCTTGTCAAGAGACCGGTTGTTGTCTGGCAGACTTCTGCGAGGTAGGGTTGTAGAGATGTCATTCTGAGATTTGCGATGGTCGAGGCGATGTGTGAAGATTGGTGTTGTTACAGGATCAAGAACAGTTGCATGACATCAGCTCAAACATCACGGATCTCACAGACAGATATATTATACATATCGCGACCGAGTCCCGGGGGCCGGGCCGGGTCCATGTCTCGGGGATGAACGCCACCGAGTATCAATCAATCATCGATGGTCGCCGACATGTTCGGGATTGAGGGATACATGTGATTTGGAATCTCAGTCAGCTACACGGACATACGACCGAGTCTGGAAGTTTCACGGCCTCCTCCCGTTCTTTTCGGGGACCATATTCAGGATGAGCATGTTTTCCATCATCCAAGACCATCCAAGATCCAAGATGAGATGAGATGAGGCCAGGAAAGTGGCATGATGTTTCTGGAAGATGGCCCGTGCGTCTCACTGTAAACGCCGTCGACCGGGGCTCCATGGCAAATTTTGCAACCGCCGATAACCGGCCCCGGATTCGGTCAAATGAGCCCCACTCGGCGGCTATCGGGCATGGGCCGGGGATGTTGACTCAGCAAGATGAGTGGTCGACGATGAGGTGATCGCGCTTACCTTAGTTTGAGAATTGTTACAAAACCATACCAAGTACATTCGTTTGGAATTGGACATTTTCATCTTGTCGGTCTTTTTCTCGAGTTCATTCACTCACTTACTGTCGTATCACGACACTCGCTTGCACTCAAACACCAACACACATTCACATCATCACATCAGCTCATCTCCGATAGCGGATAGCTTCGTTCAAGATGAGCAGCTCACTCATCACCAAGACGGCCCTCACGGCAGCCACCCGCGCTGCCCCCCGTGCCGCCGCCGCCCTCGCCG
Organism: Neurospora sp. CHS-2018a; assembly: GCA_009802275.1. Lineage (NCBI taxonomy): Eukaryota > Fungi > Ascomycota > Sordariomycetes > Sordariales > Sordariaceae > Neurospora > Neurospora sp. CHS-2018a. The sequence goes on from RAKG01000083.1 coordinate 22,075, forward strand.
TCCCTCTTCTCCGTCGGGGCTTCGCCTCCGCCGCCGCTCCCGTCACCGGCACCTCCCGCTCGCACCGCATCGTCGTAGTAGGCGGCGGATCCGCCGGCCTCTCCATCTCTCACCAGCTCCTGCGCAGCGGCAAGTTCTCGCCCGAGGAGATCGCCGTCATCGACCCCGCTCAGTACCACCACTACCAGCCCGGCTGGACGCTGGTCGGCGGCGGCCTCAAGGACCCTCTTTCGCTGCGCCGCGACGAGGCCTCTCTCATCGACCCCAAGCTCAAGTTCTACAACCAGGCCGTCTCTCAGCTCTCCCCCGAGACGGACTCCGTCACCCTGGCCAACGGCGACAAGATCGGTTACGAGCACCTCATCGTCGTTCCCGGCATCGAAATTACCTACGACAAAATCAAGGGCCTGCCTGAAGCGCTCGCTGACCCCAGCGCGCCCGTGTCGACTATCTACGGCGCTCATACGGTGGGCAAAGTCTTCCCCACCATCGAAAAGCTCAAGCGCGGCCAGGCCATCTTCACGCAGCCCGCTGGCGTCATCAAGTGCGCTGGTGCCCCGCAGAAGGCGATGTGGCTGGCTCTGGACCACTGGAAGCGCGCGGGGCTGTACAACCCTTCCTCTCCCGAGTCCGGCGCGATCCAAATCGCTTTTGCGACCGCTTTGCCCACCATGTTCGGCGTGCCCAAGTACGCTGCGCGTTTGGAGGAGCTGCGCAAGGAGCGCGGAGTGGAGGGTCTGTTTGCTCATGATCTGGTGGAAGTCAACGGCAACAAGGCGGTGTTCGCCAAGGGCGAGGAGAAGATCACCAGGGAATTTGATTTGTTGCACGTAGTCCCCAAGATGGGCGCCTACAGCTTTGTCAAGAACAGCGCGGTGGCTGATGCCGCTGGGTTCGTCGATGTCAACCAGGCTACCACGCAAAGCACCAAGTTCAAGAACGTCTGGTCGGCCGGTGACGCGTCGAGCTTGCCTACTTCCAAGACTGCGGCGGCTGTTACTGCGCAGGCACCCGTTCTTGTTGGAAACTTGCTGAGGAGCCTGGAGGGCAAGGAGCCGGCGTTGGAGTATGATGGGTATACCTCGTGCCCGCTGGTGACGGAGTATGGCAAGGTCATGTTGGCTGAGTTCAAGTATGCGGGTGTGCCGAAGGAGACGTTTGGTGGATTGCCGGTTGTCGGAGGAGCGCTCGATCAGGGAACGCCCAGACGGGCGTTTTATCACCTGAAGAAGGATTTCTTCCCTTGGGTGTATTTCAATGCCATGGTCAAGGGCACTTGGGCCGGTCCTAACGGGTGGAAGTTCTAAATGTCCGGCGATGGGAAAAGGAATGGAGTTGGGATAGATGGATGGGTTCGGAAAAAGGGATAGATAAGTACAGTAATGATACCTCTTGTTTTGTTGTTTACCTTGCGTGTTTCCATGCAAGGACGAGGTGAGGTTTCTCGTTGGTCAGGTGCCTGGTGGAATGAGTGTTGGTGGTGATTCCTGTGTAACGATTGGGAGGCAATTGGGACGCGGGGATGTCATGTTACGGAGAGCCTAACGCCGCCCTAACAGTTTCAACGCTCCCGCTTGGGCAATGAATGTTAGTGTCGCGCTAGTCGTAAATACGCTAACGTCCCCATCGGCAGCCACGCCCTTTCATCGACGATACATCTTATCGACAGGGGTCGGCCGCGATGAGACGAAGCTGAGATTGAGTCACTTTCATAAGAACAGCGTCACATCTCACTCACCACATCTCCAAGCCATAAAACCTACCCTTCCGAACGTGTAACCAGTCGTCACAGCGAAAGCATCACCCGAAAGTACAAATCACGCAAAAAAAATGGCCTCCCCAACCATCCCCTCAGCGAAAAGCATCACCGACGAAAAAGTCGCCGTCCTCAACACCAACGCCGTCAACAGCACCTCCCAACTCCCCAGTCCTCCTCCTCTCCGGGGCCGTATCAATGCCGACATCTCCATTGCTCCCGCCTACCTTGCCGAAGACGACACCTTTGTCAACAGTCTGACCAACCTCATCAATGAAATCTACACCGACGCCGAGCGCGGTTTCTGGTCCATCGACCCCTTCACCCGCACCAACCCGGCCGAGGTCCGCTCCTTCATCACCAGCGGCACCCTAGCCGTCGCATGGCTCCCGGGGTGCTCACGGTCGCCGTGCGTCGAGTATTTGTTGGGCTGCGGCCGCGTGCAACTCCTTACTTCAGAACCCCCCGACTCTCGCACCACTTCTCATTCCAACCCCGATCCTGACACGGCGATTGGACAGTTCGGATGTTTAATCTGCCGTCCTGAATACCGGGGCTCCGGTGTGGGAAGGGATTTGTTGAATTTTGCCGAGAGTTGGACAAAGGAGAGGGGAGGGAAGAAGATGCAGGTTGAGCTGGTGGTGGGAGATGGGTGGGAGCACGAGGAGAAGGTCAAGTTGGCAGGGTGGTATGAGAGGGCTGGGTATAAGAATGTGAAGGAGGTCGATTTGTGGGAGGGGATTCCAGAGTTGGGGCCGTTGTTGGCTAAGAAGGCGAAGTATAGGGTATATCACAAGGAGCTGTGATGGTGAACTCGAGGGAGAAGAAGGATGGCGAAGGGATGTTGAACAAAGTGACGACGCGTGGGAGATGGATGAACAGAGATAAGATAGCGAACAACCAAACAGTCAATCCTCCCGGCCGGCAATGCTGAGCGTTTGAAAGCGTAGAGGTATTGATGAGACGCCCAGCACTGTTCGCGGCAGGCAGCGCATGTTCGCGGGGGCATCAAGGTGCCCTCATCGCATCATGACGTCACCAAATCAAGAAAGACTAGAAAGACGAACATATCGTATTGAGAAGGCTGTCTTTCCCTTTATTCCCCAGCGCCATCACCATTCGACTGAAACAACCATCTCCGAAGTCTAGGAGATCAACGACGACACTCGCACAACCACCACCTGAAAACAAACCACAACTCCAAACACCACAACCACCACCACCACCATCACAATGTCGGACGAAAACACCACCTCAACCAAATACAGCGACAACCGCGACGTGCCCACCCCCTCCCTAGCCTGCCACGACCCCTCCAACCCCGACATCCCCGGCTCCCCCAAAACCACTCTCTCCTCCACCCTCGAAACGGGCGCCTCCTTATCTCAAGACTTCTCCCCCCTCAAATCCATCTGCGGCCACCTCAACGCCTTCCACGTGTACGCCTCGGACCCGACGCGCTTCGTCGAAGCAAACCACTACTGCGCCCACCTGACCGAGGACGTTCGTCAATGCATCTTATACGATTCGCCCAATCCCGGGGCTAGGATCCTGGGGATCGAGTACATGATTACGCCCAAGCTGTACGAGACGTTGCCGCAGGAGGAAAGAAGATACTGGCATACACATGTTTTCGAAGTGAAGAGCGGGATGTTGATCATGCCGAAGCCTACCGGGTTGATGCCGCAGGCGGCGTGGGAGAAGGCGGAAAGAAAGGAGATGGAGCAGGTTATTACGCTTTATGGGAAAGTATATCACTTGTGGCAGGTGGATAGGGGGGATAAGTTGCCGTTGGGGGAGCCGCAGTTGATGACCAGTTTTACGGAGGAGAGCCAGTTTCCGAAGGGGGATAGTATGGAGAAGGTGTTGGATGAGAGGGATCAGAGGTTTCCGGGGGCGGATTGGAGGGCCAAGAGGGAGAGTAGGAGGGATATTGAGGTGCCGGAGCTGCATCCTGGTGAGTTTTTTTTTTTTTTTTTCTGGTGATCTTGACATGTTTCTGGTCCATTTTCTCTTCTTCTTCTCTCGGATGTTACGCTAACTTTTGACGACGACAGATGCGGATTGGACTTGGAAGAAGGACAAGCAGCAATAATGAACGAAACATAATCTTTACTACCGTACCTAGATTGTAATACATAATGGATCGAGCAAGACGAAGAAATGTCCCACGACGCCGTAAATACTGCAAACATACAAGAAAATAAGAACAAGATACCGATATCCCCTTACAATGCCGTCAACGCCTCAACGATCTTTGTAATCACAAACCAAGGTCCATTTGACCCGAGCTTCCCCCTGGAACCAAACACGCCGATCGTAACTGCGTCGCCTTCGATGGCCACCTCGACATCGATTGCGTCCTGTATCACATCGTTAGCATATTCCGTCATCCAAAGGAAATCCGACATGGTCAAACTTACCGGATAGGCGTTTCTAGCCGCATTGCCCTCAAGCTCCTTAGGCACGACAAACTCCTGCTGCTCTCCGGCCCCTCCCATCGCCTTCACTTCCTCCTCGCTCACCAGCTCCATCCTCACCATCGTATCTTGCCCGTCCTTGCCTGCCTCGTTGCTATTGGAGTCAGAAGAAGACATAGGCACACTCAACAAGTTCACAAACCCATCCACCACCACTCCAGTCCACTCCTTAATCTCCCAGAGTCCCACACCAACATTCTCCGGATCCGAAATCCTATACAAATCCTCTTGGATCCGCTTAGCCATATCCAGCAGACTCTCTTGGACTTGAACCCGCAACGGCACAAGGCAGAGAGTTGGGTATGGGATTTCAGACAGCTCGGAAGAGCGGTTAGCGAGGTAGACCCCAAACACTACATCCTTCCATTTTGCCTGAGGACAAGTTTTAGAGACGAACTGGGCGTAAGCAGCGAAGAATAGGGCTTGGATTGAGACCCCAGCCGCGGCGCAGAGCTTCTTGATGCGAGAGATGTCTGAAATGGCATCGCGTTGGACTAGAGAGACGCGCCGCGAGGGTTGGCGTTCTTGCTCTAGAGCTGGGGCCGATTGCCAGATGGTTCCTGACAGGAGACGAGAAAGTCCGTTTACTAAGGGCCGCAAGAAGTCTGGTAGCCAGGTGGACTGCGGTGATGGTGCTTCCTCTGCCTTTTCCGGAGCTGATGCTGCTGTGAGTGCTTGTGATCCTGTCGGTGAAGATGTCGCCATAATGTCCAGGATGGGGTCGATTGGGGTCGACCGAGCACCAGCTAGGTAATCCGTCCAGAACTGCTTTACCTTCGTGCTCTGCTGTGTCCGCTGGTGCCTGGTATACCACTTCCAGACCTCAAGTGATTTTGAGGTGTCCGACTCACCAGTGATGCTGGCGCCGGCGCACAAGGCGGTGAACCGGTCAACCATCATTGGCAAACTCAACGCATCGTACAAAGCATGATGGATCTTCAAGCTCAAAATCCAATCCCCATTGTCTGCCTGCTGGCCACCCATGGAGTTAAACGGCTGGATTAATCCACCCTGACCCTTGCTTGACAGGCTTGACCACTGGTTTGGATCGATATCTTCGACCGGGTTGTCAACGAGAGCATCGGGTTTGAATATGACTTGCACCACTGGCGGCTCTGGCTGATCATTCGCCAAGAAGATGGTCCGCAAAATGGGGAACTCAACAACTAGAGACTTCCAAGCATCCGAGAGAGTGGTTTTGCTGACGTTGCCGGTGAGACGATAAGTGAATGTCGCGTGGAAAACATCGCCCTTAGTGTTTTGCCAGACGGAGAGCATGTGAACTTGCATGGCCGTGGCAGGGAGGATGGCCTCGATTTTATCGGTTATCGGCTCAGCCGAGGAGGGAATGATGCCGGATTGGGAGAGGAGGGTAGCGATGTGCGTTGCGTCGATGTCCTGCGTATGGAGAGAGGTGTCGTTGATGGCGTTGCTACCATTGCTGTTGTCCTTCGGAGCCGGGGATTCGGTCGAGGTCGCAGCAGGCTGCTCTTCGGCAACAGTAGCAGCCTGAGCCATGGCGGAGATAGTCTTCGCCTTCAACAGTTGGCGGAGCGGGATGGATACCCCCTGTTTTCGCAGGAGAGAAACGACCTTGATGGCGGAGATGGAGTCCAGTCCGAGGTGATAGATGTTGTTGCCCTTCTGGACCGTCGATACCTCCAGGCCAGCCACCTCTGCCAGGACGGAGCGAACCTTCTCCTCGAGCTCTGACCAAGCGGATTCATTTGCCTCCTGCTCATCGTCGTCGTCGTTGTTGCTAGCGGCAGTATCATCCTCAGTCGCCAGAATGAACGGCTTCAACCCACAAACACTCATCCGTTCCCCCTCAAACTCCCACACACTCTTCTCCCCACTCTCCACCAAATACCTCAACACCTTATCCAACCTCTCCAGCAACTCCTCCGCCCCCTTCTCACCATTCACAAATCGCGAATCGCATGCCGTTCTCCACACCAACATCTCCTTCCCATCTGCGCCAGAAACAACCTCCATTTCCACACAAACGGGGTATTCAACCGCTGAACTTCCACCTACTGATCTCACCAGCCCTTCACCATTTGCCCCTGTCTTCCCACCGGGCACCCCGCTTTGGTGTACAAAGAGCGTGTTGAAAAGCTGCCCTGCACCCCCTTCCACTTGACGTTGCATCTTCCTCAAAGGAAAGTGTTCCCTCCCACCGATATCGTTCGCAACACTTTGCATGTACCGCAACCATCCTCCTACATCTCCGTGTAAGACGCTTCGCACGGCTACTGTGTTCATGGTAGGGAAGAGGAGCTGTTCAGCCTCCTCTGAGCCAGCGCGGCCGGAGAGGACTACGCCGAACATGACGTCTAGGCTGCGCGTGGCGGTCGCCAAGACAGCGGCATGACAGGCTTGGCCCAAGGTTTGGAGAGTGATGGCGTGCTGCTTGGTGAAGGACTTGATTCTGGGAAAGTCGATATGGGAGACAGTTTCGTACCGGTAGACGACCGAGGACTGATCAGGGGAAGAAAGCTGGGGGTAAAACGTCGGTTTTGCGCCCGCCAGGTATCCAGACCAAAAAGAGGTTGATCTGTCATCGCCCGAGCGGATGATTTCCTCCAGGTATGCTTCGTACGAGGGGCGAGGTGTGTACCGGCCCTCGTAAGCGGCTTGGACGTCTTGGTGGAGGAGCGAGAGAGACCATCCGTCGTAGAGGGCGTGGGCGATTGAGAGGACTACAAATCTCCTGTCACCCAGTGTGGCAAATACCAGCTGCAGAAGGCCGGAGTTGCCGCCAGCTTTTCGAGCGCGGGCGGTAGCGGACTCAGTGATCTTGGTTAGGTCTTCCTCGGTTTCGATTTCTATCTCTCTGATGGCTTCTTCGGGGAGTTGGGGATGGACAACCTGGAAGTAAGCAAAATCCAGCGTGGGATCATCCACCATGAAGAAGGACGTCCGCAAGATCGGGGAGTTAGCGATTACTGTATGCCACGCTGTCTCGAGCTTGCTCAGGTCAACGTGCGGTTCAACTTCCATGATGTCGTGGTTGAAGTACAGCTGGAAGTCCGAGTGGATCATCTCGGCGACCATGCCATCTTGGAGGGGAGTAGCGGGCAAGATTGCTTCGACATCTCCTTCCTGTTCCTTGCGGACTTTGTCGACGAATATGTTCCATGAAGTAGAGGAGCCCTTCATCAGGAGCTGGTCGCCGTTGACTTGCGTGCCGTTCGTGAGCTTTTGCTGCTCCAAGTAAGGAAACAATCTCTCAATCGTCTGCCCTTTCATCAACTCGCTTGGCTTGATGCTGACACCCTGCTGCCTCAACCGTGCAGAAAGTTTGATAGTGTCGATACTGTCCAGACCAAGCTCCAGGATTGACGTCGTCTCGATGACCGTGTCAACAGCCACCTCCGCCAGGGTAGCAATCTGTTCGCGGACCGTCTTGGCCGCCTCGGTCCAGACGAACCCGGAGTTTCCCCTCCTTTCATTGACATCCTCCACTTTGTTGGCCTCCTGTCCAGGTTCCTGCTGCCCCGCGGCTGAGTTGATTCCATCACCACCCACAATCACCGCCTCCGGGTCCTCCCCTATTTCCCTCACAACATCCACCAAGCTCTCCATCAACCCCTCCACCACCTCCTTACCAACTACCGCCTCCTGTGCAACAATCAACAACCTCACCTCCCCATCACTCGTCAAAGTCGCCTCAAGCGCCAGTGGATAATCAGCCTGCGTATCGGCCTCTGCGTCCATGACTGTCCACAACTCCCCACGCTTCTCTTTCCATTCATCCACCTTTTCCCGAGCATGCTCTTGCTGGAACGAAAACAACACCTCAAACAGCCCCTTCCCGGCCTTTCCACACCACTTCTGGATTTCTCTCAGTGGTACATGCTGCCATTCCACCACCTTCGAGTTCCACTCATGGCAACTCTTCACCAGCTCCTTATACTTCACTCCCCCTCGCCCATTGCCGACCGAAGCATGAAACGGCAGCGTGTTAAAAAGCGGGCCAACGACGCGCTCAGCGGCCTCAAGCTCGATAGCCCGTCCCGAAACAATCACTCCGATTGTTGGGCTCCTGACACCGAACTGTTTGGCTAAGACAGCCACCCAAGCAGCTTGGAGGAGGGAGTGGTTGGTTACTCCTAGGCTTTTGGTCAAGTTCTGCAGAGCGAAGTGGATCGTTCGTTGAGAACTGAGGGCTTTTGTACTGGCGCCTTCGGGGACCGCGAATTTTGGTTCGGGTGTGGCAGCCTTAAGGTGAGAAAGCCAGAAGGGCTTAGAGTGGGAGAATGATTGGAGGGGGCCGTGGTAGAGGGCTTTGAGGAAGGATGGTTCCTTCTCACCCTGACCGACATCGCCACGATATGCAGAGGCCACCTTCTGGAGGATCAGCTCCAAGCTGTTAGCATCGTAGACGCCATGGAAGATGTGCAGCACCAAAAGCCTCTCTTCCTCCAAATCGGGCTTGCGGAAATTGAACAGCTGGAGTTCCATCGTCCGTTTGATGACCCCCTCGGCATTCTCCCGCAGCCACTCCCTTCTCGTTTTCTCCACCGTCTCTTCCACCTCAACCTCTTCCTCAACGTTCACCTCCTGCCAAGTCAGCCTTGAATCCGTTGCTCCAGGCTTGACAGCAACCTGAATGAACCCTTCAGTTGTTTGCACGAACTTCGTTCTCAAAATCGGGTACTCCTCCACCACCCCCTCCCACGCCATCCTCAACCTATCCGCATCAACACCCTCCGCCACCTTGAACCGGAAGACATTGTAATACTTCTCCCTCCTTGCAATCATACCAGCTTGCAACCCCGTACAAGGAGCCACATATTCCACCTCCTCCCTCTTCACCCCGAGCTCTTTACACGCATGCGCCATATGGCGATGCTGGCATGCTTGCACGAGTTGCTTTGCAGCAGCTACCTGAGCGGTGTTTGACTGTGCTTTGCCTGAGTCCAAGGCTTGTGACAAGTCGGCAACGAGCGGATGGCTGAGGATCAGTGACGGAGAGGCTTGCGGAAATCCAGATCGCTTGAGCGCCCGGCTAAAGCGGAGGGCAGAGATAGAGTCAAGACCCAACTCAAAGATGGAGGTAGAGGGGTTGATGATGTCAGGAGAGATGGAGAGCATCTCGGTGAGGACGGCGGCGACTTTCTGGCCGGTTGGGGTCAAGCTGCCGGGGGCACTGGAGCCGGAGGGCGAGAGGCTGACCAGCTCTTCCTGTGTCAGTGAGGAGAAGAGACGTTTCAAGTCCTTGATTTCTGCTTTGTTATTGGCGCTGAGTGGGATGTACGGCAGGCGGACGACGTAGGTTGGGACCATGTATCCAGGGAGCTTTGCGCGACAGGCTTGCCGGACCTTGTGAACCAGTTCAGCAGTGTCGTTTCCGTCTTTGATTACCTCTAACTTCTGATGCTCCACCCCCTTCGTTCTGATGGCAGTCGTCACAAAAGCCACCAAGAAATCTTTCCCGGCTTTTTCGTTGCGTATCACTACCGTCGCCACATCCTGCACCTGTTCCACCCCGGTCTTAATCGAGTGATTAATCTCCCCGATCTCCAACCTCTGCCCGCGCAGCTTCACCTGATCGTCGGCTCTTCCCAAGAAGTCAAAGCAATCATCGTGCAAGACTCTTACCAGGTCGCCAGTGCGGTACACCTTCTCCTCTTTCCCTTGTACCAGCAAAGTCGGGAAGCGCTCCTTCGTTAAGTCCTCTCTACCCAGGTAGCCTTTGCCAACGAGCTTACCAGAGACGCACAGCTCGCCGACAGCACCACGGAGGACCGGCCTGTCTGTGCCCGGTTTGAGCACATAGGAACCCACGTTGATAAACTGCCGCCCAATATTGCTCGCCCTTCCGTTCCTGGGAACCCTGGGGTACACCGTCACACCAATCGTCGCCTCCGTCGGTCCGTAAAAGTTATAAATAACCGCCTTGTCGCCCCAAACATCCAAGATCTCTTGCTTCAGACTCTCTCCGCCGGTGATGAACACGCCCCGGCAAAGACTGGGTACGTCATCTGGGTGTAACAACCTGGCAAGGGATGGCGTGAGGTCGATATGCGTGATCTCCAATCGGGAGATGGTACCGGCTAGGTCTTCGAGGATAAGGTCCTTGGGCGCGCCAACGAGGGTGATGCCCACAGACCAGGACCAGTACTGTTCCAGGACTGAGACGTCAAAGTGCAGGGACGCAAACTGGAGCCAGCGGGATGTGTCTTCCCAGTGGCCGGTGAAAATGTGCTGGAAGGCGAGCATGCATTGGACAGTGTTGTCGTGCGTGATCTCGCAACCCTTGGGAGTGCCGGTTGTGCCGGAGGTGTAGAGACAGTAGGCCGCATCAGACGGGAGCAGCTCCCGATCCAAGACCGGCGGGTCAGCCGACATGCTCTTCAAGGCCTCGAGATCCACACCCATGATGGGCACCTCGACAACGAAGTCCATCTGCGCGGACTTTCCAACCGTGGTCAGCAAGGCAGTGGCCCCTGAGTCCTTGACGATGAACTCCTTCCTTGCCTCCGGCGCTCCAGGATCCAGTGCCACAAACGAACATCCCGCTTTCAGGACACCCAAGATAGCGAAGAACGCCTCAGGACACTTATCAAAGTACACTGCCACTATATCTCCCACCTTGACGTGCCCTGACAACATGTTTGCAACCCTATTTCCGTTGGCATCAAGCTCGCGGTAGCTCCACTCCCTCCCTACAGGTTTTCCATTAGAGGCAAACCCATCAGCAAAGAACAGCGCCGTCTTCTCTGGAGTCTTAAGAGCCTGGACCTCGACAAACTGATGGAGGAACTTTATGTCGTCCGAGACTGGCAAGGTGGCTTGCTCTGAGGGAAGGATGGCGAACAGCTCCGGACGTAGCTCCAAGAGTCCATCCTCATCGGCAAAGGGGTGAAGAGCAAGGTACTCAACCATTGCTTGGAACTGCTTCAACAAAAGCTGAGCTTGTTCACGAGGAAGGACGTCGTCGAAGAAAGTGACGGCGTACTTCACCTCTCCGGTGGGTTGAGGCTCGACTTCAATGGAGACGGGGTAATCGATCGTCGCAGCATCTTCCACCAACGTCCACGGCGCGTTGTTTCCAGTTCCAGTTCCAGCAGCAGCAGCAGATGAAAACTTCTGATACACCACCAAGGTATCAAACAATCTCGTATCCGGCCTTCCAAGCCACTGCTGAATCTTTGCCAACGGCTGATGTTGCTGCTTGTACAGCTCGGCATTGTACTCCATCATGCCCTCCAACATCTCCCTATTGCTCGCGACGTTGGCAGCAATGACCGGCAACGTGGTAATACACGGGAAGACCGCGTCCCTCGTCGCTTCCGTGTTCCTGCCGGAGAGGACCACACCAAATGTCACTGACGACTCTCCCAAGTACGCCGACAACACCCGGGCCCAGGAAGCCTGGATGAGAACTTGCAAGCTATACCCAGACTCTGCCGCGGCTTTCTCCAGTTCAGGTAAAGACAGGCCTCCTTCCAGTGTTGCAACCTGAATCTTTCTCATCGACTCCTTCAAAGGCGTCATCACAGGGAAACTGTTAATAACCGTCTTCTCCGCCTGCCCCTTCCAGAACTTCTCGGCCGTGCCCCGGGAAGTCTCGATCTGTGTCAGGATATCCGCCACGGCTGTTTCCGTTTTAGTTGACGTCTGCGGGATCAAGTCATCGCCAGAAACAGCCCTGGTCAGTTCCGTCATGAGGACTTGCAGAGAATGGGCGTCGTAGAGGACGTGGTGCATGCCGACGTGCATCGTCAACCCATCATCGCCCTCGACGAGAGCAACACCCCACGGCACGGGCTGCTTTCCGCTCAGGATGCCGCCGGCGAGATCACCTCGCCACTTCTCAACGTCAAAGGGCTGACCCTTGATCGCAAGAACCGGCTTCTTGACAGCGTCAGGCTGGTACTGAACCATAACAAAAGCGCAGTCGTCGTGCTCCACAACCACAAAGCCAGTGCGGAGGATGGGTTGAGCCAGGAACCTCATCTCCCAAGCCTTTTCCAGGTCTTGCAGCTCGACACCGGCACTCCTATCGACCCGGTACTCCAGAAAGTTGAGGTAATCCCTCCCTCCGCTCTGGGCAGACCGCACGAACTGCATCCACATTCCTGACTGCAACGGGGTACAAGGCAGAACCTTCTCCACGTTCTTGAATTGAACTCCTTGGGACGCAAGCTGCAGTTCAAGCTGGGACATGACCTCTTCCCTGAATTTTGCGATGCCATACGTGACGGTCTTTGGCTCGGTATCAGCGGCCTTACTGCTACCCTTCTGGCCCTCAAGAAAGGCGGCCAACCCAGCACAGCTGGGATGCGCAATGATATCGCTTGCGTTAACCTTCATTCCTTCAGAACCCAGTTCCTTCCGCAGCATTGAAGCGATTTGCACGGCCGAAATGCTGTCTAGGCCGAGTTGGTAGATGGTTGTCTGCCTCCCGATGCGACGGTCCTTGTTGGTCATGAGCGAGGTGAGAACATTGCGGATACGGGTCTCAAGATCGGACCACGCTTCTTCCTTTGCATCGTTTGCTTGGGCTGGGGGAGCCGACGAGGTTGATGCTTCATTATCATTGAATGGCAGCTGGCTAAGCTTCTCCTTGAGGCTTGCTGGGAGGGTGTCAAATCGCCAGACATGCGAGGCTGGATACTGTACGAAGTTGTCGAGGGTGGCGAAGAGGAGATCAAGAATCAGGTCGGCGAGCTCCTTGGAGAAGTGTCCACTATCTGAGTGTCAGCACGCTTTTTCCACCGGTTGGGACACGAATTTTGAGATGGCTTACCCCTCCAGATGCAAATTCACCAGCAGCTCATCCTTCTTCGCGTCAGGCACGAACTCAACAACGATCGGGACCTATGTCAGTTATCTGTCAGCGGAAATCCTACCAGCTATCATCCCTTCACCACCATCACCAATAAGTCAACCAGTAAAGGAGAACTCACATCCATACCACCCTCATCCCTCACCACCTCCCAGACGTTGTTTTTCTCCTCCTCATACCCTCCACCTTGTTGCAGCAACAAAAGTGTGTCAAAAAGCTTCTCTTGAGCTTGAGCAAGCCCCTGTACCTTCCGCAAAGATGCAAACCCGGGACCCTCAAGAATTCTAGCCCCCAGTTGCCCAAAAGCCTTGACCAAATCAAGATTCCTGCCTCCATGGAGGTCATCCAACCTCATCCTCACCGGGACCGTGTTGAAGCAAGGCGCCACTAGTTCATCGATCCCTTCGAGCGGCAGGGTACGACCGCTGAGCACATTACCGAAGCATACGTCTTCCGTTCTCAGTAGCACCGACAAGACGGTGGCCCACGAGGCTTGGACAAGGGAGAGAAGTGAGACACCCGAATGTTTGGTCCGGGAGAGGATCTGACTGAGTGGAATAGGGATTGGGGTCGTGAGTAACGCCGGCGCTGGCAATTCAGCTGGGCTGGAAGAAGAAAAGTGGAACGATCTGGTTAGTAAACGGGGATGCAACCCGCTAAGCTGCTCCCTCCAGAACGTCTCCGTCTCCGGTGCCCGCGCAAGCGCCAGACTCTCGCGGAGGAATGGCTCATATTCCGGCGGGGGCGGGAGCTCATTGCCGGCAAGGAGTTGTTCGACTTCGTAGAGCAAGCGCTGGATGGCCACTCCGTCGTAGAGAGCGTGGTGGCAGATGAATGACAGGAACTTGCCGTCTCCACTGCTGACAATCGCAAGCGAAATTGGCGGTTCGAAAGAGTCGATCGGCTGAGAAAGGGTCGAAACATGCTTCTCGATGATTTCATCCACATCGTCTGTTGAAGAAGCATCAAACTCCAACCGTGGCACCTCCCAACTCCCAGCCTCCAACACGACCTGAATCATCGGCCGCTCCGAATCCTCAGTTGACACAAAAGCCGTCCTCAGAATTCCCTGCCTCTGGCAGGCCTTTGGCCATGCCCTTCTCAAGCTTTCCACATCGCAGACAGCTCCGAGCTTCAGCAGCATCTTGTTCACGTATGCCCCACGCCCACGCCCAACAGAAGCAGCAAGCATGCCCTCCTGGAGCGGCGTACAAGGTAACACCTTTTCTACCTTCATTCCCTTCTCTTTGAACTGCTCATTAATAGCCTGAGCAAGCTCTTCTGGGACCAACGGCTCCAGGCTTTTCTCCTTCTCCGCTTCCGCTTCCGTTCCCGCTTCTTCTGTCGTGGCCGCTGCCGAGGACCCGGAAGAGGGCGACTCCGACAACGCCGACGCGATTCTTGCGACAGTGGCATTACGGAGGATGGTTGAAATTGCAAGACGCTTGCCGCCGAGGTGACATGAAAGCTGCTTGGAGAGCTCAATAGCAGAGATGGAATCGAGCCCGAAGGCGGTGAGGGGCGTCCATCTTTGCACACTGCTCCTGTCAACCGCAAAGATGCGGCAAACGATTTCTGCGACCTTACTCTCGGTTTCTGACCACTCCCCGCTGTCATCATCATCACTGTCGCCGGAGCCAATGGAAGGGCTAGCAGAGGCGAGGTACTCCTGGGTTAGGGAGGTGAAGCTCTCTTCGAGGAGGCGGCGGTCGAGTTTGCCAGATGCTGTGACAGGCAGCTTGGAGAGAGGGATGATGAACGAGGGGATCATGTAGCTTGGTACTCGTGCTTCAACGGAATGGAAGATGGAGCGGACTTCGCTTTTGAGGACATCGTCGAGTTCGAGGATCTGGAATGTTGTTTCGCGGCCATGGGTTGTACCGGGGACGAAGAAGCTGACGATTTGCCCTTGCTCTGAGCCAGTAGAAGCCGCTCCTTTCTTCGACTTGAAGAACAGCGTCGCGCACTCGACCCCGTTGCCCTCCTTCTTCCCGCTCCTTCCTACGAGCCCCTTTTCTTCCACCCCATCCGCTTTCTTCACCGACTTACCTCCAGACATATGTCCAGCACCTACCTGAGCCGCCGCCTGCACAGCAGAATTTACCTCACCCAACTCAACCCTCTGACCTCTCACCTTGACCTGTTCATCCGCCCTTCCCCAGATCACCAAACTACCATCGGCCAACATCCTACCCAAATCGCCCGACCTATACACCCTCCCCCACTCCTCATGCACCACAAACTTTTCGCTCGTCAGCTCATCTTGCCCCAGATAACCACCGACGACCTGATCTCCACCGAAACAGAGCTCGCCAAATCCACCCACGGGGACCAGCTCGAGCTTATCGGAGTTGGTGTCAGGGTATACCACGAATGCGCTGGTGTTGGGGAAGGTGAAACCCAAATGTCGGATCCTATGACGGGGAGGGATAACCATCCCCTTAACGGAGCAGATGTTTGTAGTCTCGGAAGGGCCATACCCCTGCCACAGCTGCTTATGCCACTTGCTTGCCACCGCGGCAGTCATGGGTTCGCCTGCTGTCGCCAGGAATTCCACATTGGGGACGTTTTCCGGGGAAACAAGAGAAGCGACCGTGGGAGTCATGGAGAGGTGGGTGATACCGAGTGAACGGATAGAGCGCTCGAGGTCGGCGAAGAGGACGTCGTTGGTGCCGGAGCAGAGGGTTATGGATTGGGTCCATGCGAAAAATATCTCAAAGACTGAGACGTCGAAGGCCTGGGAGCAGGATTGGAGGAGTCGGGATGTGCCGGGAGTGGATGGGTAGATGTGAGACAAGACGTCAAGGTTGCTGACGATATTGAGTTGAGTGACGCAGACACCTTTGGGTACGCCGGTGGAGCCGGACGTGTAGATGATGTAGGCGATGCGGGAAGGGTCAGCTGGGATGTTGAGGTTTCCGTCGGAGAGGCCGCCCAGGTCCGCAGTCTCGAGGTTGATGAACTTGACCTCTTCAACCTCCTCGATCTTCGCCTTAGAATTGGAATCGACCAGACAGTGCCGAACACCAGCCTGCCCAAAAACCGTCTTTACCCTCTCAACCGGCGTGGTGGGCAGCAAAGGCAGATACGCACACCCAGCCTTGAGAATCGCCAATATCCCAGCATAAAGAAGCGCCGACTTCTCCATGACAATTGCCACGATGTCCCCCTCCTCCACTCCTTGACTTTTTAGCAACCATGCGATTCTGTTGGCCGTGGCATTTAACTCCTGATAACGCACTCTCTTCGCTTCCACGGTTCCATCCTCCGCAATCCGTTCAGCAAAGCACAAAGCCTCCTGATCAGGGTTCCTCTCAACAGCCGCCTCAACAGCCTTCGCCAAATCTGGCACGCCTTCAAGAGTCTTCGGCTGCTCGTTGTACATCGACAACAGTTTCCTTGGGAAGACCTTTTTAAGGGAAGATACTTCCGTGTCCAAGCTCTTGAGCATAGCCTCAACAAGAACGCTCAACTGCTCCCCTAAAACAGAGATATGAGCCTCAGTGAAAGCATCAGTGTGGTACGTGAGCACCAGGTCGTACCCATCCTGTTGAGGCTCGACTTCAACGAGAAGTTTCGTCTCAAGCCAGTCCCGTCCTTGTTCCAGCTCCACGACCTTCTCCTTTCCACCTTTGTGCTCATCCCCAGTCAGGTTGTCAAGTGTCTCTTGGTACACAAACAGCAGCTCGAACGGACTCTGTCCAGCTTTGATCCCTGCAACCCTCTTGATCTCCTTGAGCGGCAGGACGCTATGCCTCACCACCTCCCTACCCACCGCCTGAACACTTCCCAGCAAATCCCTCACCGTCCTTACACCTCCCAAATCCGTCCTCAACGGCACCGTCGCGATATAAGGTCCGATGACCTCCTCAATGCCCGGCACTGGAATGGTTCTTCCCGATGTTACGGTGCCGATGACCACGTCTTGACTTCCGACGTAAACACCCCATAGCCAAGCTAAAGCAGCCTGGAAGAGGGCTTGTGGGGTACAATCCAGTTCGCGAAGGACGGACTTCACGTGTTGGGGAGAAAGAGAGGGAAGATGGACGGAGTGGGACTGCACAGTGGAAGAAGGAGCGATGTCGGGTCGCAGTTCGGGGAAAGAAGGAGATTGGAAATCAGCGAGGTGTTGAGCCCAGAATTCGCGGGCTGAGTTGCAGGCCCGGCGGTAGGCGGGGGACTGGTAGTAGGTTGCGACGGCGCTGAATGGGGGACGGGACTTGGGAGTGGAATCGTTGATAAAAGAGTGAAGGTCGGAGATGAGGAGGTCTGTTGACCAGCCGTCGTAGATAGCATGGTGGATTTGGATGAGGGCTGTGATTTGGACTGCGGTGGCTGACGAAGGGCAAAGGAAAATGCGGAGGGGGCGGAGGAAGTCTTCGTCGTCAAGGAAAGAGAACTCGCAGGTAATATCGTCGGCCACTGAGATCAGGGAGTCGTCAAGGGGGCTGAAGATGACCTGCAGGAATTGGCCGCCATGGTGAACGAACCCAGTCCTTAGGGCCTCGTTTGACTGCGCCAGCTGAAGAAACCATGACCGGGCATCCATATCCGTGCAACCCTTCGGAAACTTGAGCTTCAACCAATTGCAGTACGCCCTCGGGTTGGCAGTCGTCTCGGATAACATCGCAGTCTGGAGCGGCGTACAAGGCAGCACAGCCTCAATACTCTCCAGCCGTCCCTTCAGCAAGTCGTTGTTGGCCACAATCTCAGCCGGTTCATACGTCCTCCTGTCCTGTTCCTGGCTCTCCTCATCTTTGGTGCCCTCGGCCTCAAGCTCCCTAATCACTTCCCTCAGAGCTCTTATTGTCCTAGCCCCCAGGATTTCATTCGCCCCAATCGCCACCCTCATCGTCTTTCTCAATGCGCTCGCAAGCTTGATAGCACTCAACGAATCCATGCCCGCATGCATCAGACTCTGTGTCGGGTGCACGACAACTCCCAAGATATTTCGCACCAACACATAAATCTGCCTCTCCTTTTCATCCCTAAACTCTTCCTCTTTTGGCTGCCCACTAGCCTGCATAGCTTCATACTCAGCCACCAGTCCCTTCCTGTCCACCTTTCCTGAGGCCAAGCGAGGGAATCCCTTCATGACGAGAATGTCACCAGGGACCATGAATCCCGGCAGCCAGGCTTTGCAGGAGTCTTCAATCTTGGTGGACATGGAATCGACAGAGTCGACGGCGCAAAAGAGGACGAGGATCCCCTTGATCACCGCTGCAAAAGCGGAGTGGCACCCCGGAGTACGCAAAGCGGCATGTTCGATTTCTCCTAGCTCTATACGCTGGCCGCGGAGTTTGACTTGGCCGTCACCGATTCTGCCCATACATTGCATGGTGCCGTCGGGGAGCATGCGCGCCTTGTCCTTTGTGCGGTAAAGCAGGCCGTAGACGGGGTGGGAGACGAAAGCTTTGGCTGTGACTTCTGGGCGGTTTAGGTAACAGGGGGCCAGCTGATGGCCGCCGATGGCGAGCTCACCCACTTCGCCGAGGGGGACAACCTTAATATCTGAGGCGTCGGCTCCATCTTCTGGTATAGCCAGGATGAATGAGGAGACGGTGTCGAAGGAGAAGCCGATTAGGCCGGGGACAGAGTCCGCAGCAAAGGCGGGTTGAACAGTGCAATGGATAGCTGCTTCGGTTGGGCCGTACATGCCCCAGAGGATACTCTCCTTCGTATCATCGCCACCGAATTCGCGAACGACAGGCTGCGTAAGCATCTCACCGATGGTCAGGAGCAACTTCAGACCGGGGGCATTCTCCCTCTTGCGCAACAAACTTCCAGCAACCGATGGCGTAAGCTCGCAAGCGTCGACTTCCAGCTCATTAATGACTCCAGGCAAATCATTGAGCATAGCCGACCTGTTACAGCTCACGAGGGTCTTGCCCCTAAATAGAGGGAAGAAGATCTCAAAGACAGAGACGTCAAATGTTGGTGCAGCAAACTGGAGGAACCGCGAGAACTGAGGTATGTGCCGATCGTGTGCTAGCAGAGATTGAGTGGCAGCATCGTGGGTGATGGGCACGCCTTTGGGAGTTCCTGTCGAGCCGGAGGTGTACATGACGTAGGCTAGGTTGTTTGGTGTTGGTTGTCTGTGTTCGGCTATCTCTGTCGACTTATAGATCTCATCGGTGAGTATGAGAACCCTCTTGCCCGTCTCATCCTCGGGTACCCTCTCCGCCAGCTCGGGGGTGGTGATGACCAAGGCAGCCGAGACTTCATTAAGAATGAACTTGGCTCTTTCCAGGGGAATATCGAGGTTGAGCGGACAGAAAGCTCCTCCGGCCTTGAGGATCGCCAACTGGGTAATGTACAGATCTGGACATTGGGGGATGAGGACCGGGACGATAAGTTGCGAGTTGTCGTCAGTTACCGGCCCAGCGAGACACGATATTCTGGCCGCCAAGGCGTCGGATCTTCGATGCAGCTCATGGTATGACATCGAGACCCGTGAACCATCAGGGGCGAGGTAGTCAATAGCGAGTGCATCATCGTCTCTTGTCTCGGAGCGGTGTTGTACAAGGTGATGAAGGAGACTGGGACCTGGGAGTCTTGTTGCTGGGTGGTTGGCGATGGAGAGGGCAACATCTGGGTCTGGGTCGACTGTTGCCATTGTTGGTTGGTGGTGATGGCCTCTTTAGGCCGTTTGTTGTTGATATGACCTGCTAATGAGGTCCTTCAGCACGATGATCTGCTGTATTATTGCACCGGATAATGGTCGTTTGTAGCGGTTGTGCAGCGGGTGTAGTGGGACACCGGGACGGGAGGCTGCTGTAAGTGATATGATGTGGTGAGACCGTCCAATGAGGAATCAGGCGTCCTGAGTAACTCCAGTTGGTGCTGCTGACATACAGACTACTGATATGCCCAAAACGTCAGCTCGAGGTCCCAAGGCGTTAATCTCATTCGCTACTTGCCGAGGGCGGCCATGTGTTATACATGAGATATCAAATGGGGACAACAAGGGGACACTCACGGTGTTTGGAGTTGGCAATTGGCTATGATTGGAAATCAAGAGAGTGTCGTTGCTAGTTGATGTTTGGTGATTTGATTTCTGTGCAGAATTATTGGTTAGCGGCCGACGACATGAAGAGGTTCAACGTTGCAGTTGTGATGGTGTGTGGTGATGGTACCACTGAACTTGAAAGCTTCTTTTTTTCTTGGGACTGGAAGTTTGTGATGGGCCAGCTATCCCGGAGTGCCAAGCGGACGGGGTGGGTGCAGATCTGTGTCTGTAGTGGACGACGTCGGAGTCACGATGTTTGATGAAATGGAAGAAGAGAAGACGACGTGATGTTGGATCTGTGATAAGCTCGATAAGAAATCCCAGTGGAGCTGCGATGGATCGATCGAAACTTGGAAGTTGCGATGCAACTGTCCTCCCTTGTTTGCCAGTGTTTTGGAAGGTGCCGGAAATTGCGTCTTGCTCTTCGAAACATCGGCATACGTTCCTTCCGTGTTCGCAGCTGCCGTCCCGTGTTTCCTCCGGTTCCGGGCCCGGGCCGGGTTCGGTGTCCAGAATTGTAGAAAGGTCCGTTCCGTGGCCGGCTCCGCTCCCCGCTAACTCCGGCCGCCGGTCGATGCAGGTCTTGGCCTGTTCCAGCTGGTGATCCTTCACATATGATATGAGATATTGCAAGGAGATCCAGAAGTTTACCTTGATGGATATATGCAAGGTACCAATACCCTTATTTTTCGGTAATGCCGGTCATTGAAGTCATCACACCAAGATGATGTCGCAAATCGAAGATAAAATCGAAAATCGAGATACCTTTTTGTTGGTAGCAGCCTCGGACGTGAACAGAAGCACACCACGATCCCACTTCTCTTCACAAAAATATCCGTTGTTAATAATCAGATTCCCCAAAATACTTCATATTCATGATATTCAAGATCGATATGCAAGCCGCCGGTAACAGTCCGGATGCTCCTTCATCGAGACTAAAATCCGGGATAGGTGGTGTGATGACCCGAGGTTACAGTGGAGGCGTTGTATCGATAGCCGCCGTTGGGTGTTTCCTCCACTGTGCTCTGATGGTTTCATGCTCCTTCAATTGTTGCCCGTCTTACCTCTAGGTATTTCTCAATACACTCTCGGCAATGGCTCGTATTTCCATTCCCCGTTCCCCGTGGGTTTTACTTTTTCATCTGTGCTTATTGTCTTTTTCACACACTTCTCCTCGACGTCAATGATAATAATGGTTCTTCCGGAAAACTCAGAGTAGCATCGTCCTTCATCCAGTCTGCCAGGAATTGTTGTACCTGCGTGACTTTTGTTTTAGGCCATGTTGATCGATCCACTAGCTTACGTACCTCTCTTGCTTGAACATCTCGATTTGCAACACACTGGTTTGGACGGTATCATCATCATCCTAACTGCGACGTGCTGGGAGCCGAATAGAAACGCAAGAACGTTGTCTTGAGTAAATCACAAACGTTTCAAAAAGATGATGATGAATGGCCTTAACTGTCGCGACCAACTGAAGCCACCATCTCATCTGTGGACGCCCCTCGTTGCCGTGCTGTTTCGTTTGCGTCATTAACAACAGCACGGCCGGGGTTCGTGATACTAGTGGGAACGGTGAAGTGGACCCCCCACGTCCCCCCGCCGCCGGCATCCATCCGCTTCCACTGCAACCATCATAGCCTCCGTTTTGAGTCTTTCTACCCCGGCCACCACTCACCGTCAACCTCGAATTCGTATTAACGCCGTTTTTCGTCCGCGTGCTTCGTTATCAGATCCACCGTTCCTCCGCCCCTCGTGTCTTCGGGTTACGTTCGGGCTCAAAAAATTATCTGATGCCAAGCCTCTTAGCCCAGGAAGTATTTCAAAACCCCCTAGGGAATTTTTATCTGATCCGATCATCGGCCATCTATCCGACCCCCCGCTCCAATTCCCGCAATTTTCCCATCTGATGATCTGATAAAATCGCGCGGCGCACGTGAAAATCGCGCGGGCGAGTTGTTGAAACACCACGCCAGCTCCCATTGTGATACCTATCCCTGCCAGTAAAAAAACATGGATGTGCAAGACAGAAAGAAGATCGAAGGTGTGTGTGTATATCCAAAAAGGTATACATACCCAATGCTATTTTGCTTCTTCGAACTGCAAAAGGCACCAGACAAGCAAAGCTATGCCCAAAAAAAAAAAACCCATAACCAAAAAAAAATAGCAAACAGAAATTTATGTACAACAGAAAGAAGTAAAAAAGTGACATGAGGAAATTTTCCTTTCCAAAAACCGTACCCATATGAAACCAACCCCAAAGGTATTTTTTTTCCGTTCCAGATTCAGACAACCTAAATCATGTAAAAAAAGAAAACCGCTCTCTCGCTGTGTGTGACACAAGCACAACATGGTATCATCATCGTACTCAGCTCCCTACTTAAGCAGCACCGAAAATCGACTTGACGATCTCGCCAGACCGTGTAGACAGAACCGAAAGAAGGGTATCAGACAACTAGTTGTTGTTGTCACCGTTAGCATCACCATCCATCCAAAATATACGCAAGGCATCAGACCAGGGGAAAAAAAAAAAAAAAAACTTACACCATGAGTTCCCTCACAGCACCCCTGCAACCAGATACCACTGCCCTGTGCAACCTTGCCCTCCCCAAACTTGACCGAATAATCGCGATTCGCCTCAATCACCCTCAAGCTCTTCTCCTTTTCACCCTCACCCTCGACAAACCATCTGTCCTTGGTAGACCCCTTAACAGTCTCAGCAGCGACCAACGCCTCATCAGCAGCCTCAGGCAACAGCGGCCACGTGGGCTTGAGCATATCCACATGCGCCATGCGCTTGTAGCCCGTAGCGCAAATAATCACGTCGACATCTTCGAGCGTCTCCTCGTCCACGATGGGTCCATCCGCCGTGTCAGTCTCCCCCTCCTCCTCCTCGCCGTAGAAGTAGCGGCCGACCTTGATCTTGAGCTTCTTATCACCCTTCTCGGAGGAGGAGACCGAGACGATCTTGCGCGCGGCCATGATGCGGTGGGGCCATTGCGTCTCGTCGGTGCCGAGCACGCGGCGCTGGTGGTACATGACCTCGTAGAGGTGCTCAATGAGCTCGAGGCGGACGACGCCGTAGTTGGTGGCCTTGGCGTCGGCGAGGAAGTGGGAGCGGTAGGCTGAGGGGCGGGAGTGGATGGTGTCGATGAATTCGGGGTTGAAGATGGAGTTGACACTAGTTAGAGGATTGATTGTTAGTTGCATCCTAGAAAGATGATGGAGGGAAAGGGGGTAGATAGATAACGTACAAGGGCGAATCATCAGAAGGCTTCATGAACTCGGAGCGCATAATCATGTAAGTCTTGGAGTTGGGGTAAAGGTTCTGAACGTTGTTGAAGATCTCCGCCGCCGACTGGCCAGCACCGAGAACAGCCACGCGCACGGGAGCGGACTGGTCGCTGAGGAGCTTGGGGATCACGCTGGCGTACTGGCTCGAGTGGATGACGCGGGGGTGCTTCTGGGGAAGAGGCTGGGGGATGGAAGCCTGGCCGCCGAGAGCAAGCAAGACGTTGCGAGCCTGGAAGGCGGTGATCTCGCCAGTAAGAATGTTGCGGGAAGTGACAGTGAAGAGCTTGTTAGGCCCGGAGGACTGAACGGGCTCAACAGCCACAACCTCGGTCTGATATCTTACGACGTCATCGAAATGGCGTGCGCACCACCGAAGGTAATCCTCGAACTCGACTCTGGCAGGGGTGAAGGTGCTGAGGTTGATGAAATCGATCAGGCGATCATTCTGGTGCAGGTAGTTGAGGAAAGTGAAGTGGGAGCGGGGGTCGCGGAGGGAGGCGAGGTCCTTGATGAAGGAGATCTGCATCTTGGCTCCAGGAAGGAGCATGCCGGCGTGCCAGGCGAAGTCCGCCTGCTTCTCGACGAAGAGGACCTTGGGCGACTCAGAAAGCTTGCCGGCCTCGATAGCGTCGTGCGTAGCGATGGCGACAGCAATGCTGGCGGGGCCGAAGCCAACGCAGACGAGATCGTGGATCTCATCGGAAGGGGTGGGCCTCAAGTGGCGGCTCTTGGAGAAGTTCTTGTATTGGCTGGTGGCAGCGGCAGAACCATTGCTCACACCATTGACCACGGGCTCGGAGGTGTAACCACTGGACGAGACGGAGGAGGAGTCATCCATGATGTTGCAGCAGTGAGGCGACATTTCTAAATGTTGTGTGAGATCTGTTGACTCCGGGAGTCTGCTTTAATTATGTCTAGATGGCGGGATGACGGGATGATGGCGGCACAGTAACAGTCAAGCTTGGGCCAGGCGTTCCCGGTGTAGCTGGCTGCGGGGAATTAAGTTTAATGGCGTATAGCGTCTGTGTAACTTGGGGGTTCTGTCTGCTGCAGTGAATCCACGCGTTAACTCCAACTGCACATGCAGGTTTGTAGTGTGTAGATGTCAGGAACGGTGTTGCCCACGTTGTTTTGTCAAGGATTGACGCAAGTTGTAGAGTAGAAACCGGGAAGAGGTGGTGTTCATAAAAACCCAATGGTAGTACCGGATGGATGACGGAACTGGAGGAGGATAGGAAGAGTGAGGTTGAGTCCGGGAGGGTTGCTTTGGATGATGGAGGAGGTATAGGAGAGGGGAAGGAAGAAGAAGGGAAGAGGGAGTGGGAAAAGTAGCAGAGGCGGCCGTTTTGATAGAGAAGAGGGTTTGTTGATCTTTGACCAGGGGAGGCAATTCGAAGCAAGGAGGGTATGTAGCTTGAGAGTAACATACAGTACCGTAACTTGGAGACAATCTGAATTGACTCCATTCCGCTCGTGGTTTATTTTTCCGCTGGCCCGCTCTTGACCCCGTCTGTAAGTAAACATGCACCGTGTGTCGCCATTCCCACTCTGAGTACATGGTGTAGCGTCTCATCCCATGTTGCAGTTCTCTACCGCTCTGTGCCTTGTCGGCGTCGGGGTCGAACCGAGCTGTTCACTGTTGGGGACGGGCAGCTTGGGGCCAAGAACGGACCAAGACCAGAGCGACGTGCTGCCGCTGCTGGTGTTTACCGGGCTATCCTGGCCGGGTTGCGGAGCTCTATCCGGGTTGTGGTGCAATCCATGGCATGATTCAGTTCCAACGTTGGACTGCGGGGACTGGAGGACGGCATATCGGTTGGTGTCTTCAATTGTTCTTGACCTTTTCTTCCCGTCCTGTCCGTTTCTCCCGTCGCCATGGTGTTTGTTTCTTCCTTCGCGTCCGCGTGTCTGGCAATTCCGAGTCCAGGGACATGGTGTCAGGACGGCATCTTCGTACCGTGGTGATGGGACTCTCGCTTCTCGATCGATGGACGGCAGCAGTTGACAGTGTGGCTGTGAGCTTTTGACGATGTCCTGGGGCTGCTGGGGGCACTGCAGTTCCGTTGTTGTGACGGTGATGACCGAAACGAGTCGGTTCAATTTTGGATGGAGATGGTGGGGTTGGTACTTAGCGACCATGGTGGAGGGGTAGGTTCCAAACGGATTCTGGTTGGCCAATTGCCGCCAAGACCCGGTTCTTGCCCGTTTTTCTGCCAGGTTCGGTCCAGGATGCGTCAGTGCGGCATCGGCGTTATCTTCGGATCAGATAAGATGTGATTCAGTGGGACTTTTCAGCATGTTTTATCTGATCTCGACCACTCATCCACCACTCATGGCCCAAGACTGTCTCCTCTTTCCGCCTCTCCGAAAATAGCGGACATGGGCCGGGTTGGAGTGTGCAAAAGGCTGGCACGACGGGAGTACGACGCCGGATGGAGAGGAATGGGCAGGTGAGAGAAAAAAAAAATTGTTTATCAGATCGGACCACGGTGGAGTGGGGTTACATTGTTGCAGTCCGCCTTTTGTTTTTTTTCCAAGGATTGCGTCAACGACCATTGTCTGTGTCGGTTCTTTCGAGGTCTGCGTTTAATCGATCATTTGGACTGTTTGAGGACTGTTTCTATACTTGAGCCGAGTTGACCATTGAAGTCAGTGTAAATTCACACACTCTGATTTCCATCGGTATTAATTGTCTTCTCACCTCCAGGTCATTAGTCCGCCACACTGACAGAACTTTTGAGTGAAGAGACGTAAATAGAACAAAGCAAAGCTGAACAAGTCACTCCTCTCCGTCAATGCAGTCACACACAGTGGGATAAAAATTTGACTCATTTCCATCCGTACTGGGTTGTTTGGTCCGACCCGAGGTGCACTCCGTTGTGGGGGACTGGACTCTGGCGTCCAATGGTTCGGCAATGGCAGGTCTTTAGCCTTTTCTGGAGCACCCTGCGCGACAATATCTGATGATCTGATAAGATTTGATCCTACCATCGGCATCCATCAGCACCTTGGCACATGGAAAATGTCGGATCATGGTCCCATCACCGAGATCAAACGCCAGATCATTCCCTGAATCCCTGCACGTGTCGCCGTTTTGGCTCCTCCGTTTGTCTCATCTCCGACTATGCGTGCTGTCTGTTGTCACGGTGGTGTTGGAGGCGCGCGTTGGTTGAAGGTGCAGGTGACGGGATGCAGAATGCAGAAGTGGAATCGCCTCTGTTTGTAACTCATGTCAGCGGAAGCAGAAGTGGAAGCTCCAAACGAAGTCCGTCCTTCAGCAAAGCAGACTGATTGAGAAGGGGAACTTGGCAGATCAAGGACCAGCCAAAAATTGCCTCAACGTTCCTGCCCCGTTTGCGTCCCTTCGTCGAACCCCTCATATCACTTTCCATTTTTGTCCGGCGTCAAGCAATCCCCAAATATCTGGACCGGGAAGGCGCGCAGGTACACGAAACGAATGTGAGGATCACGCATTGACACCCGGACGGGAATTGGCGACTGCATGGTCCCTTCCTCGCGTGGCTGATGTCAGATTGCTGATGTGGCTACCTCCCTAACAGCTTGCTATGGGTTTACCACCACATAAAGTTAGTGAACCATCTGACTCCGCACCATCAACCACAGCCTGGGGCCAATTCATTTCTTGTTTTCTGCGAGTGCCAATTTCTCCGCATCACTGAACTCGAACCTCAACAACATCCAAATTCCCACCCTTCTCACGACATAATTCTCCATCCCCTGCGTGAACCTTACATTTGTGTTTGAAACACTTCTCATTCCTCGTCACCTCATGGCGGGCCATAAACCAAGTCTTCCGAAACGGTAGCCCGAACCCACAGCGTCCACACAATGCCCGCCTCCTCCAGAAAAGGGTACTTCCGCCGAAGCTATCAGAACGATCATCAATCACGTCCCTGCGTGGCCCTGCCGATCAACATTGTTTCCATGTGTCGTTGCCAAGGTCACAGTCTCTGCTGGAGTCGCCGCTGGAGACTGAGGCGAACAAGCTTCGGCGTTACGGTTATTTCCTTTCTCGTCTTCTCGTGGCAATCGTCCGACATATCTGATCACGGGACGTGCCGTTGTCTTCGATGTTGTTTGATCCGTCTTTCAGAGCACTTCCTTTTGAGTTCCTGTTCCCAGTCTGATTTCGTTTCGGACGTTGTTGACGAGTGTGTTGACAGCTTCAAGCACTGCTGATTCTCTGCCACCTGATCCCCCACGCCTGTTATGTATGTTTGGTGCGCACTACGACACCCCTTTGGCACCTTTTATCTTATTGTCATTTTCCTATCTTGCGCCCTTCGTTTGTCCTCGTTCCCCAGCCACAATGTTTGATGTTTCAACTTCCACTCTGTCATCACTGAGAACAGTTATCCGAGTCACGCGCATATCCAGCGATTCACCCGCTCTGATTCTCCCCAGGAACCGGTTTACATTGGCGTGCCCTTTCACAGTGGCCTGAACATCAATCTTCCTTGAGGTTGTAGTAAAAGTAATGCCTGGGTTCTCGGACTGGTTGTTTGCAACTTAGGTGCTCAAGTGAGTCTCTTAGATATAAGAGTGACTTCATCTCTGTTGGTTTTGTTTTCGGGTTGCTCTGGGGCACATTCTTCATTTGAACTTGTTTGATAAGCTTTCATTGACCTTTGAGCTGTACTACGAAGCGGAAGACCGAAACTGGCCATGAATCTCCCGTGATGGCTGAGTTAAGGACCCAACCTCTGCTACAAGATCTACGAGGATCTTCAAGAGGGAGGTGACTATACTCTGCCAAATACAAGCGCCGGACCCGTTTGCGTAGGGTACCAAGCAGGCAGTGTGGCCTCAATATTACAGTATCTTACATTGCGATATCCTTCATTTTCCTTTCTTCTCGTCCTTCTGCTTCTCATTTCCCTTCGGCTTCTCGTTTCCCTTCTCTTTCTCCTTGCCATTCACAGCACTAGCACTAGCACCAACACCAGCACCAACATCACATTCCTTCTTATGTCTCTTCCAATCCGCCACCTGACACTCCCTCGAACAATACCGTGCTTCCTTACACTTGGAGCACTGGTTCAACTCGCCTCCATTCTCTCTATTCTTTGGCTCATTGCAAAAATTGCACCTGTATCTCACACTGGGCTTCGTGGTTGCCGTGGCGGGTACAGATTGGGCATTAGCTGAAGTCGACTTAGTGCTAGCAGGAGGCGGGGCTTGAACTGAAGTCTGACCTGAGGTTGAAGGCCGCTTCGGATTCAGAGCCAAACTAGCGGCTTTAGCCGCCAGAGCTTGGGTCTGGGCTTGAGTCCGAGCTCGAGCAATCTCAGCTTGAAACAACTTAGCTTGAGTCTGAGCTTGAGTCAAGCCAGTGCCAGTTGAAGCCGCAACCGGAGCTGAAGTCGAGGCTGGTTTCGGAGGCCGTATTTCGAGTGCTTTCGCGGACAGTACCGAGCGAGTGCCAGTTGGAGCCGCCGTTCGAGCCGGAACTGAGGCCGGAGCTGACCTTGTGGGGTTGGTTCGGAGCCTTTTCGCAGATGGAGGCTGGCTAATGCCGGTTGTAGCCGGAGCCGGAGTCGAAACCGGAGCTCTGGCCGGAGCTGCTGCTGAAGTTGAAACCGCACTCGGACCCGTACCTGCCGCCGACTCCACCACGGCAGGGCCAGGAGTCACACCTGTAACTGGACCAGTACGAGGATAGAGAAGAGGATGCCAGCTCATCGGGTGTTGATACGGTTCTCCAAGCCCTGGACATCCAAACGGTAGACTGATCGCCGCCCTAACAAGATGCGGCCGGATCTCCTCCCATTGTGGAACTGGATAGTCTTCACACACTGACCAACTCTCAGGCAGTTTACCCATGCTACACGAGCAAAACACCGGATCGTCCTTATGAAAATTGGTCGCCACCGGTACCCTCTGCTTCGCCTTGTACTCACAAGCCGGTCCATGCTCCCATGTCTGGCCGCGACACCGCTCAGCAAAAGCAGGTAAAACCTCCTTCCATGTTCTCATCGGCTGGGACATGACCGCTTGAGAATAAATAGGCATCGGCGGCTCGATGCTCCCGTCTGTCAAGAATCTGGGCAAGCTCTGGCGCAACTCCTTGGTGATCACCAGCACAGCGGTGTCCAGTATCACCGTTCCATGAGCCAAGTCCAGACAGATGCCGTCTTTCGCAATGAAGATGAGGATTCGTCTCGTCCCAGTGCGAGAATGTTCAGGTTGATTACCGGTGGCACCATCCTTGCCCCAGCTGGCACTACTGCCGGTGTCGGTGCCGCTCCCGCTGCCGCTGCCCATTCCCTTGCCGCAATCAAGACATTTGTCATGGCAAGTGCAGTCCGGCGGCTTCCGACTGGGAACAAGGTCGCACACCGCAAACACACTCCTATACTCAATATCCGCCGTTGGCCCGATAGTTGGATTCATGTGCCTCCAAAATGACTTCGGCCTCAGGATCCCGGCCGCCATGTCAAACAGCACGGACAGGGATATTTTGAACTCGAACCTGGAATGCTCGCCGGCTGTTATGAGATACCGATTTAGAGCATCAGTAAGCTGCTTGTCCTTTTCCTTGAGCTGCTTGTCCCTGTCCTCGGGAGAAGCGCTTTTCGGGATTGGGTCAGCGTGCTGAGAGAGTTGCGAATGAATTGCGGCTTCGCGCATGGATAACTGGTGGTGGTGGGTTTGCAGCTGCAACCACCAGAGGCAGAAGCGGTCAGTGCTGCGGAGGTGGGGGGCCGGGAGGCAGCCGATGAGAGGGCCGGATTGGGAGAGGCGGGGAAGGGTGTCGAGAGGATTACCGGAAGACGACGAGGGGGATGATAAAGAAGATGAATAGGGGGAATGTAAATAGGGGAGGGACCAGTTCATTGGGGTCTGAGTGCCTGGCTCCAAATGGACGGGGTGCATGAAGGATGGGGTGAAGAAGGTCCTCCAGGCGAAGGGGTCGACCGGAGTTTCTAGGTCGATGAAGCCTTTGGACCGACAAGGGCGGGTTCGTCGCATTTCATGGTTGGTGGGGAGCGGAACGTCGATGAGGAATTTCAATGGATACAAGTGGGAGTAGTTGGAGCCGTGGGAGAAGAAAGAAGCGGTGGGGTCTTTGGAGATGATGAGGTGGTAAGAGCAAGGGGTGACCGCCACCGAGCGGACTTTGCATTCCCTGTTGGCCAGTCTGTCCAGGAGACGGTCGGTGAGGAAGGTAATTCGAGTGCTGATCGAACTGATGCGTTGGTGGTTGTCGTCCATCTTGGCCGTCATCATCGTCTTGACCGCGGAAGGCACGGGCTCCTAGCCCTGTGGTGTTTCCGCGAACCCGCACATCCTCGTCACTCCGCTTTGGTTTGGCATATGCTGACTGATGAACACAGATGGATCGAAACCCAAATTAGCCTCAAAGATCTTCAGGTCCATCTTCAGAGTTCCAGTCGCCAGGAATGAAAGTTCGTTCCGCCGCGCAACATCTGGGCCAATGGTAGGCACAACTTCAACAGTCACTAACCCCGTAACCGCGTCCCTCATCAAGATGCTGGTAGGAACCATGAAGCTCACGAACAAATCGCTCTGTCCCTCCCAACCAAGGGGATCAGTCTCGATGTTGAGCCTAAACCGAGGAGTAAACCGCCGTCCTTTGATCTCGAGCTCACCAAACCCCGTCTGCAGAGAAGTAAAAAAGTGGCCAGGCATGTTGGCGACAGGTTTACCTTCGTGGTCATGCGTAGGACGGATGCAAGCCTGCAAAGCCGGGACGTACGCGGGCATCATCTTTCTCCTGCCCCTTCCTCCTCTAACAGTCGTCTCGGGTTCCGGGATGTTCAAACCCGTCTCCAAACTCATCAGAATGGCTTGCAAAGCGAAAAGCCTGTAGCGGGGGATCCGGACAGTGACGGCGAGGGAGCTCGGAATATTAACCCAGTTGTAAAGACTTGTGTTGTACTTGCTGGCACTGGGGATTGCCTCGTGGGCGAGGTTGTACACTCTCGGTTTGATCAGGCCGTCGGGATCAGTTATGGCGTGCTCGGGAGAGGAGTATGCACCGAAATGGTGGAGGATGGTGGAGAGCTCTTGGTCGAAGGATCCTTGGGTTTCGACATAGTTGACGAGGGAGTGCTTGAGGGTTTCAAGCATTGCCTCCAACGTACGGTGCCAGGCGGTGGTCTGGCGCGAGGGTGAGGAGGAGAATGGGGAGAACGGGACGGCTGAGGGCGCGATGATGGTGGATGGGGAAGATGAATCTGAGTCGCTGTCAGATGAGTCTGGGGAGAAGTAGTAGGGAACGAGGGTAGGAATGGGGGACGAGGGAGGCTCGTAGGGGTCTGATCGCTCGGGATTGAAGTTGGCGTCGCGGTCGGAGTCGGAAATTGTCGCGCTGTCGTCATGGCCGTCGTCGCCGTCTGCGGTTGCTGGCACCGAGTTGGTAGAAGTGGATGGATCGGGAGAAGAACGACAGGCTTCAATGGTCGCTGCGAGGATTTCGCTGATCTCGGCATTGACAGAATCGGTGTCGGGCTCGGAAGACGTCTTCCGGATTTCGTCCAGAAACTCCGAGAAGTCCATCGGCCCGATGGACTCAGTCTCAGACGGATCGCTGGGGTTTGGCAGTGGCTCGCCGATGATTAACACTCGCTCCTGAATAATCTTCAAAAGCGACGCAAAAGTCGCCCGATTACATGTCCTCGGACTCAGCAACCTGAAGCCCACTCCATGTCTGTGAGCACTTCCTTCAGCAGCACCTGGATCACCAGCGCCATCGCCATTGTTCTTCCTCTCAAACAAGTACCTTGACTCGTACATCCGCGAGTAAACCTTCAGCAAAAATTCCACGAGCTCTTCAGCTTGGAACCGGATCTTGCGCAGTGGCATCTCTGTCCGCTCCTTTTCCCACCTCTCCTTTTCGTCGCGGATGTCGTCCTGGATATCGAGCCCCCATTGTTTGAGTGCCTCTTCCTGCAGTTCCCTTTTTTCGAGCACATTCTTCCGTCTCTCTCGCGGGATGTTGCGTATATGCTCTGGGATCTTTGCTGCCTTGTCGGTGGTCTTCTTCTGAGATTTCTTCTTTCCCTTCGCTTTTCCTTTTCCTTGTTCCCTCTGTTCTTCTTCTTCTTCGCACTCCTCTTCTGCCTCCAGAGCCCTCAAATGCTGAATGACCTCCCGGTGCATCTTCTCGCAGTTCTCAGTCTCCCTCGCAAACTCTTCCAGCGCCTCACGCAGAGAGGGGGTTGGGCCCGGCCAGGTGTTGTTGCTGTTGCTGATGGTCCAGTCTCTGCCGCTGCCGTCGGTGGGTTGGTGGTAGACGGGCCGCTTCCAGGTTAGGCGCTGGTTGAAGTACTGTGCAACGGTGGTTGGAGTGGTGATTGGGGGCGCGGGGGAGGCACCAGAAGGGGGAGGGGGAGGGGGAGGACTCGGTGTTAGGAGAGTGGGTGGTGCTGGAGAAGAAGAAGAATAAGGGGAAGAGAAAGTGGGCGGCGGAGAGGAGGAATAAGTGTTCGTGTAGTAGTCTACTGGCGACAGACCAAGGAGGAGGGACATTGTGAGAAGATCGCCATGGAGAAGAGTGTCTGCTACCTCCTGGGGTGTTTTCGGTCCCAGCCTCGCATCGTTGCTGTTCGAACACCGAGGCAGGGGAAGTGTGTGCTCGGTGTACAGCGTCGCTGACAATCGGTTCTCGAGGAGGGGAGATGTCGCGATGAGCACGTTCAGTGCCCCGAGATCGTCGGCCAGAGAGGACGTGTCAATGATGTGAAACGACACAGGTGCTTGACATCTATGCGACTCGCTCGGTACTGGTCTATAATCGTCACTGTCGAGGATGAGAGGATCGAACGAATCCCGGAAGCGGTACCAATTGCCAAAAGCCGGGTCGATGGGATTTCCAAGGGTAACCGCCTTGTGGTGCTGGAGGGTGTGCGCAAAAGCGAGCGCGTCACCGACGAAGAAACGGAGGGTGATGCGACCTTTGCGCCAAGCACGGCGGAAGGAGTCGCACCAGTCGGCAAATTCTTGCTTGGCGACGGCCTCGAGGCGTTCCAGCTGGGATGTTCCTTCCTTTGGGGGTGGCTGGCCGACAATGGGGAGGTAGGCAGGTGCGAGATGGAAGCCTTGGAGAGGGTCGCAAGAGTGATCGATGAGGATGCCAGGAGAGGGAGTGGTGAAGAGGGGGTTGATCACTCGGCGTTGTTGAATCGTGTCGGCGCTTCTCTTTGCCGTCTTCTTCCGTCTCTCCTGAGCCTGTTTCCAGGATTCTTGCGATGGCAGTTTCTCCTTTTCTTTCCCCTTTCCCTCCTTCACATCCTTCTGCTTCGTTCTGTTGACCTCCAAATCAGAATCCGTATCCGTGCTCTCGTCTGTATCCTCATCCCACTCATCATATCTCTCCTCCGAACCCGTCGCCCCCCACCTCCAGAAATCCTCATTCGCCACCGTCGCATGGAAAGTCGCCTCCAAGCCTACCGGCATCGCAGCCCTGAACGAGCACGCCGCCGCTCTCGTAGCGGCGTACGCGACTCCCACTTCTTCCTCCTCCCTCTTAAGCACAGCGGCGCCGACACGCTTGAAAAGGCCCTCTGAAAGAGCCTCTTGCTGGGCGGATTCGGGACGACAGAACCAGGCGTCCCAGATTTGGGTGAGCAGCTTTAGGGAGCCTGAGTCCGTGAAGCGGATGCCGCTTGTGGGGTTGCGTGGGTTGACATCGCTGGTGGTGGGGGTGGACTGAGGCTGTTTGGGTTCGTAGTCTTCCTTTGCCTCGGGCTCTTTGCCCTTCTGTTTGCCTTTTCCCTTAGCCTTTCCCTTTCCCTTCTTACCACTGTTGTTGTTGTCGCCCTTCGACATGGAAGGATAGGGTTGGAATCCCCGACCCCGACCGTAAGGACTTGCGTTCCATGTTGAGATTGTTGAGCCAACAAGGCGCAGCCTCATGGCTTGTGAGCGAACGAGGGAGCTGAGGTTCTCGGGAAGGTGTTGGTGGTAGTAAATGGCGAAGAGGTCATCAGACGTGGGCGGGGGGTGAGGTAAGCTTGGGGAGTAAGGGGAGGAGGGGTCGATGTCGAAGTCGGGGTCGATGAGGAGGGTTAGGAGGAGGATGTTGCGCGCTGTGGGACAATAGAACGTCAAGTGGTCAGTCTACTTAGCCGTTGAAGATGTGGAGGGGTGAGAGGGGGGGAGGGGGGGAGGAGCAGGGAACATACCGATCACCAACCGATCAACATCACAACAAGTGATATCCAACTGGCGGGTTTTGTCCATGTGCGCTGTGAAGAGCACATTTCGAATGTCACCGGACCCGAGAAGCAGGATGTTGACTGGCGGCGCCTCTTCGCGCTTTTTGTCCGGCGGGATGTTCTCCGTCAGACACACGGCGGGGGTGTCGCCGAACGGGTAGAACGTGCGGGTGACGTTGGGGCAGCCTGGTGTCAGCATCTTGGATGGATGTTGGCGGGATGATACGCCCTGTGTTGTGGATGGAAAATTGTGTGAGGTTAGTGTTGGAGAAGGAGGAGGTTTTGATGGTGGAAGCGATCCGAAATGGAAATCGAAAGACTTTGTGCGCGCTAGAAGTGGGGGTGGCCTGTCACTGGGAAGAGATCAGGTGAATGGGAGAAAGCCGAGTGAATGAAAGAATTGACAAGAAGTGAAGGGCGGGCAGCTCTAAAAGATCAGATGGAAATTACGTATGGTTAAGGCCTGGGAAGGTTGAATGTTGGCCAGGCAACGAGCTGAGGAGACACGGCTGATGCTGCTGTAAAGCTGCCTGAAAGCAAAAGGCAGTTGCTGTGATCTTGGGCTTTGTTGTCAATGTTCTCGGAAACACACAACTTCTAGCTTCTACACGACAATTCGTTAATGTCAACATTCCAATATTCTGGATTGGGGAGGATTCGTGTCGGCGCAGCAGTTATCGTTGACTGGTACCTAGGTTTTCGACACCCCTCCCCTGTGGTGGTACGCAAAGGTTCGTCTACCTACCTCTACACATTTCTTCCTCTTCAGTTAAAATTCAAGTTCCTTGTCGTGTGCATCACTCACGAGCTTTTGTTCAAAGCCCCAACCGGCACTTTCATCTTCAACAATCCCGGCTTGGTTCTTCCAGCGAGGCGCTAACGCGATCGATTGTGAACGGGTTGGACAAAGAGTGAGATGGCTTTCATCCTGCCGGCCTTGGCTGGACGAGTGAAACATCTGGGTTATTCAAGACTTTTCTCGTTATCTAGTGAATACCTTACTATCACTGAGAGTTTTGTGAATCAAGGGCTGAACTCACCATATTCACGGCCGTTCCACTCTGTTACTCACCTTGGGCGTCATGTCTCAAGATTGCTGGAGACCAGCGTTCTATGTGTCTCCCCGCGGATTTAGTTTCAATGATTTTTCCTGTGCGCCATTCATGGTTTCGTTCGCTTTCCTCCCTCAGAAGCACAATCGTGAACAGATTTCCACCAACGCCTCGTTTCAGTACCTAGAGGTAGGTAGAGATACCTAGTAAGTACTTTGGCTTTGGGTACAATCATTGTCTAGTCTAGCGTACCTACTTGAAACAGACATGATCTATGAACGTAATGTACCATTAAAGATGACTTGAAGGAAATCACTGAGCTGTTTTGGGCATACTTGTACCAACGTTGGTGAATATTGATGACATTGCAAACAGACACCTCTATCTAGGTAACCAAGTGCATAATGCGTTCAGCAAATGAGTGCCTTGAAGATTTTGTCCGACTTCTTTGCCCAGATCGTCTTCAGATCCTCTCGCATCTGATTATGCTCCTTTATAAATGCTTCCATTCCTTCATCTTCGCTATCATCGTCGCTGTGGTCAGAATCGCCGTCGCAAGTGTAGTCCCGTTCTTTTTCTTCTGCTTCGTCGTCCCTAATGTTATCCGAACCTTCTTCGTCATCATGATCTTCAATGCTATCCTCCTCCTCATCCTCCTCCTCTTCATCATCTTCATCTTCGTCATCTTCTTCGTCATCTTCTTCGTCATCATTTTCATCTTCACTCGGAATGTTTAGATGCCTTCTGAGCCTTTCTCCCACGGCGCGACTGAACTCGGCGTCGTTATACGTCGTTCCAACAATGACCCATCTCCCGTGGGACCAAGTGTCAGAAGATCGCAAAATGTATTGCTTGCTTGAGCCCCTCAGCAGACAAAGGACATCTCCGGGTTTTGGAACATCCCACTTGTTGTTACAGAACTCTAGCTCGCCGTTATCGCACATGAAAGGCGTAAGCCCATCGAACTCATTAGCAATATGGTCAGCATATGAATGACCCCAAGATACAGTAACGCCGCCCACGGTATGCCCACGCAGTGATGATTCCATGCAAGCATCTTCAGCAACGGAAAAGTCGTAGAGCTGTGCGCAGGTAAAGCCCGCCGAACGCGGCAATACATTCAAGTTAATAGCAGTCACCGGCGTGGGAAACCAGGCAGCGCCATTTATCTTGGCCTCCAAACTCTGTCCGAAATAGTTTCGTAGTTTTGTCCGTGCAGACTGCCTTCCGTGTCCCGATCTTGCCTCATTATGACCTATCCAGTTCTCACACTCGACAATGTACTGCCTGTAAGCTTCCCACACGTCAGCTATCCCGCCTTTGCACTGGGCTAATATCTCGCAACGCTTGCCAACATCTTGAACAAATGCAATTGCTAAGGCGTCAACCTCCAGAATTTGACTTCCCGGCAGGACCTTGGCAGGATTCGGATAATCAGGGTCAACTGGACGCATATGGAATGATTGAGTCTGGCCTTGGAAGTCTGGAACCCACGATGGGCACTTTAGTCCTGGGCGGTGTCCAGAGCTGAGTGAGAGAACATCAACACATGGTGAGTTTTCCAATATCCAGACGGTGTAGGCCTGAAATACCTCATCCACCGGCTTAGAATAATCAGGCGCCAGCTCATCTGGGACCGTCCCCGGGCCGACAAGAAGTCCAAGGAGCGAGTATATCCGATCCCTCGGGTCTGTGGCTTTAAAGAGGCTGAACATTGATAGCAATACGGCCAGATGCTGTGAGACATGCATAAAATCCTGGTTCTTGGCCAGATCTTCCGCTTGACATTTGAGATACCAACCCCTCCGAATCTCGTTGAAATTGTTTTTCTCGGCCATTCGTGCCCACATAAAGGGAGGTGGCCTTTGGCCGTCCATGTCTAGTAGGTTCCTGAGATAATAATTGGTACCGTAAATCGAGTCCTCTACGACGGCCCAAGAGAAACTCAGGTGTCCCAAAAAGAATCTGATCTTGCCGTCATCATGTGCGTCCAGCCGGTGCCTGACAGCTATCTCTTGAATGATCCACACCCGCTCGAACCATGGTCTCCTGAGAATTGAACACATCATTGAATGTTGCCTCAAGAAGGTAATATAATTCCTCTCGTCTTCGCACCAAATCGCGATCTCATCATCTGTCCGGCCATGCATCGGGTGATGATATAACGTGCCGTGCAACGCCTGGTGCCATTCGTCCTTTGTAAATTTCGGTCCGTAATCTCCGAGCCAAATATGCACCTTAGCGGCGTAAGCAAAGATATCTCGCATGCGAGCAACCTGGGCGTTGCGTTCGGCCACATCTTGCTGATTGATGCAAATGCTGTCAATCCACAGACGGCGGGGCTCATCTTTATTCCGAAGGTAGGCCAGAGCTGATCGCAGGTTGAGAGTGACGGGGTAGGCATGTCCATTGAGGTTGATATCTTCAGTCTGCGTCGGATCACCCCAGGTGTATGAGATTGCAACGTAGTCGTCTCGCGGACCATCAAGGACGACGTAGTCGAGAGTGCAAAAGACGGGGTCGTCAAAGGAACCTGGGTGAAGCGTGACGATGCGGATTTCCTTGCCCTGGAGAGGCCGATGGGTAGAAGCGCCCGAAGGCTGGAACGACTCCATTGGTGACGATCGTTGAGGCGAACAACGATTCACAGCGGAAAGGGAAGATGTGTCGACGGAGGTGCAATCTAACTCCGAAATGTGTTGATTCAGGGTCGGAAAGCACTTGTGAGCTTATCATCAAGGGCGGGGTTGCGGCTTCCTTCAGTTCGTTGGGCAGCAATTCCAATTGAGGTGACATGCTAAGCCTTAGATACAGCATGACAGGTCACTGGGAAAGTGTGGCTTGGTATCAAGTGGCTGAGGAAAGACAGTGTCAGCATGAAGATTACCACCAGCCAAATAGGGAGAGTGCCCATACAAGAAAATCCTCACATAGTCTTCCTTTGGTGATGTGCTTACATCAGTCATTCGTTCGTTTCGGCCTTTCGGCATCTGAAATTGCAACAAGAAGGGCGTTTGATGCCAGAAAAACAGGTGGACAGAGCACATGTACTGGCACCGATGAATGCCTGCGGAGCTTCCATCTTCCTCTATTGAAACCAATAATCCACACTCCCAAGATTGTTCTGGTCCCAAGAAGCTGCCTCTTTCAACATGATCCCTTTCTAGATCCAGCGATGTTCATGTTACCATAGAGCCGGTTCGTGATAATGCTTACCGAGCAATGAGAAAGAAAGGGAGCGAAAGGTAGAAGAGAGAGGAAATATGACATAGAAGGACATTACCTGTACTTCGCATGGTAAAATCCAGAACTGCTCAGATACTTGAAGAAGCATCACAGACAGGACTTATAACCCTCATCATCCTGCTCTCCAACTTCTCGTATTCAGACAGTCGATTCACTGCAGACACTCAGAGAGAACTCATAGCATCTTCCTAGCAAGCCATTCTCGAAGCCGATAACCCACCAGCAACTCGTGGCCTGTATCAAAACCCCCAGCAACCTCACATCACACGGCAATAACACCAACCATGTTGACGCCAGTGGGCACCGGCGTCCTGCGCTACAGCTACCCTATGGGCGACACGCCAGCCGTGTGCTTGACGCAGGACATTCCGCCTTCATATCGTGTCCGTGCTCGCAGCCGCGCTCGCACCCGCGATGATGACGAAGAGGATACAAAAGGAGAGGATACAAAAGGAGAGGAGAAGGAAGGAGAGGAGAAGGAAGGAGAGGAGAAGGAAGGAGAGGAGAAGGAAGGAGAGGAGAAGGAAGGAGAGGAGAAGCAAGGAGAGGAGAAGCAAGGAGAGGAGAAGCAAGGAGAGGAGAAGCAAGGAGAGGAGAAAGAAGGAGAGGAGAAAGAAGGAGAAGAGAAAGAAGGGGAAGAAAAAGAGGGAGAAGGGAAGGAAAATGACCAAGAAGACAACGTTGGTGAGAACGACCAGGAAGACCCAATCAACATCTTGCTTCTTGGGTGTGGAGATCTTCGCAAGATTCTCTTCACAATCAATCATGATAGTAAGTCTGTCTACAGCCGTCCATCCGTGGCGAGACTTTGCTAACTGAGAAATAGAAGGTCGCCGACTAGACATAACCTGCTGTGACAACGAACGAAGTATCATAGGTGCGTACTTACCTCTCACATCCGTACTGACAAAAAAAGAAAAGCTCAAACTGACCTTTCTTCCACACCAAATAGCCCGCAACATCCTCCTCCTAACCCTCCTCATCGACATGGACTCCCAAAACCCCCTCTCTCCCTCCCTACACGACCTCTTCCCCATCTACTACCACCTCTACCTCCCACCCCGCCTCGCCAGCCTCATCGCCTCACAAGCCCGCAAGCTAATCGAGTTTTCCGACTCCCTCCAAGCCTGGCACGGAAGCACATACGGCCGCGGAGGCATCCGCTTCTGCGACTCGTACTCCCTCTCCCGCGTC
Organism: Neurospora sp. CHS-2018a; assembly: GCA_009802275.1. Lineage (NCBI taxonomy): Eukaryota > Fungi > Ascomycota > Sordariomycetes > Sordariales > Sordariaceae > Neurospora > Neurospora sp. CHS-2018a. Next base: position 62,110 of record RAKG01000083.1, read on the forward strand.
CGCGAAATCTGGCAATGCTGGGCTCAATTCGACGGAAATGATGAGCCTGCGATTACCGACCTCAAAGCCAAGTTCGAAGCGGATCTGGCTGCTACCAGAGATGTGAAAACCGACGAGAGAGTGGATAGCACTGGCTATGGCCTCGTCTACACAGCGGTGAGATCGGCTGCGCCGGCAGCCGATGAGGATATGAGCCATCTGAACGTTCTCCATCAACTGTTTTGGAGGGTGGGGTGCATTTCGCTCCATGACACCGACGCGGACAAGAAAGAGAGCACGCCGCAGGTTAACCCGATGTTTGTCACGCCGGATGCCGGGCGTGTGAGGATGCACTGGGGACTGGATCCGCTTCTTGGGTTTCCGTTGGCGGAGGCGTATACGAGGACGATGGATGAGCCGGAGGGTTGGGGGGAGGCGGAGGATGTGAGTTCACGGCAGAAGGTTGTGGCGCTTGTGATGGAGAAGTTTGCTGCTTGGTGCCAGAGTTTCAAGGACGCATGGGCGGAGAGGAGCGTGGTGACGAGGTGGTTCGTCGGTGATGCGATTGCTTTTGGGCACACTTTGCAAGGGTGTGCGAATGGCGTAACAGGAAGCACCCACTGGTATCGCAGCCGGCATAGCTTTAGGCGTTTGAAGCTTGATGGGGAGGATTATCAGCCCGACAGCTCTACCCCTGCCCCGTTATCCTTCATGGTCATCGACACATCCAACCTCATCGATGACCTCGGCGCTCTCAATGTGCTGGTAGCCACCTCCCCGCTGCTCGAAAATAACCTAGCCGCCACGCTCTACACCGAGATGCTCACCCAGTACCACCGGACTTACAAAGAAGAAGCCGACAACCTCCTTTGCGGCCCCCTCTCCACCGTCGCCCTCCTCCTCGGTCTGTTCTGCGTAGAACATTCCACCAACACGTCCCCTTCTTACCCATCCCAGGACGCCATGACCTACCAAATGATAAAATACGGATCTGCTATGCCCGGAGACATGCCTCCAAAGTTGTACCAGCCATACGAACGGCTGAGATGGAAGCGGCCCATAGCGCATTAGGCGTGCGCTTTCAACCCGCCACCATCATCTCCCGAATCCATGTCTCTGCCGGTGTACCCCATCAAATTCAAGGAAAAGGACCTCGTCGGTCTAATTCACCAGATGTACAAACGAATGTTCTGGGACGACTGTCAAGAAGACATCATCGCCGCCATGAACAACATGAGGCTGGCAGGCGACGACGACGACGGCGCCCACGAACGAAGGTCAAACCACAAGCTTTACACCCACGCTAGCTTTGCTGCTTTCCTGAAATTAATCAAGGGCAGAGTGCAAGTGGACGACTGGACCGCGACCGTTGAGGCGATCCTCGCCCTCATTGAGCGAGAACCGCCAAGGCAACCACATGGAGACACTGAGCCGGTCGCCGATTACACTCCGGAGTTGAGGGCCTGGCTGCACCTGCTGGGAGTGTATACAACGCGCGAATGGCCGGGGTTCTACAACACCAGAAACTCGGTGCCGAAGAAGGAGAGAATTTGGCAGTTGAAGACGTGGGTGAACATTCCGCCGGTGATGTGCGTGACGGTGGTGGTGCCTCAATATAAGTCACCTGTGGTGGGCAGGTTGGAGAGGGAGAATCTGGGGTTTGGAAGGCCGAGTTTTGTTGAGTGTGCCATTTCCAGGCCGGGCGACGACAAAAGTTGCCACGGGTTCGCGGCGGTACAACTCGGTTATGGATGGCCGCAGCACGGGGATACTCACATAAGAGGCCGCGGATCGATCCTCAGAGTTATCATGCGTCCCCCGAGCTTGGAAGGGAAATACCACTTGATGGTATCCTTTATGGTCCCGACGTCGGTGCTTCTTCAAGATCCTGAGACGTCGATGGTGAAGGTCCACTTCCGACGGACCCCCAACGTCAGCGATTATGAAGATAATCTTGGACCCGGACTGACCATATACGAAACGCCCCTCCACAACTACGACCAGGTCGTCATCACCCGATACCCGCCTAGGCTGGGGGGCACCCCGACCGTGCAGGAGTTCCCCAGGACCTTGCCTCCCCCGGATCTGCCGGCTAGCGCCACCATCACAGCTGGCATCGACGGCACACAATGGGAAATCACCTCCCTCGCCGCACGCCTCCAGTTCACATCCCCCGAACTAAATTCCCGTCTCGCAAAAGGTTATACCGCCCACTACCGCCCGGTATCACCATGTACATACCTCATCACCCTCAGGGGCAGCTTTACCGCGAGCCACTATGACATGAAGCCCATAGATGTGTCGCTCCCTGTACCCGAAGACGAACCAGAAGTATGCACATGGGAATCAACCTTCCCCTTCTCCTTCCCCCTTCTCTCGAATGTGACCGAGGCAACACTCCTCACTGGGCCAGTCAGTCCTGACCACAACTTCATCGAGCTTACCGTCGCCACCATCCGCCCAGAGGATCTCCGGGCAACCGTCCCCTCCCCATCATGGATCTATCCCATCCTCCTCCCCCTCCCCCCTTCTTCTTCCTCACCTATCCCAATCTCATGGTCCCTCCCCTACCTGCCCTCCTTCGACGACCTTCCAGTCCTCGACATCCAAAAAATTCGCTCCTCCCGTGCACCCTCCTGGCGCCGCTTTAACCTCTGGCTCAACGATCATACCTACACCTTCTCCAATTGGGAGTACGAACTCACGGAGAAGCAACCGGAACCCTTGCAAGAGGACTTGCTGAGCCCTGGCGAGCTGTCCTGTTTGCAATGGAAGAAGATGGTGAGGGGCATGATTTACGGGTTTGCGGCGGCGGCCGGGAGGAGACGGAATATTTTTGCTGTTCGATGTCTGGAACGTGAAAAGAAGGTGGAGATGGTCTTCTTCGTGTCGTGTCTGAGGCTAGACGTGGCGAATCGGTGCGTGGTGCTTGATGGAGCGGTTCTCGTGAGGAAGGCGGAGCCGGAGACGGGTGGGTTGGTGGATTCGTTGGAGAAGGCGTTGAACGAGGCTGATGCTGATGCTGATGCTACAGCGCCGGTGGAGGCCGAGACTTGGACTGAAGCTGAGTTGGACACATCCCTTGATTACTTCGACACTACACCTGATGGCCTCCAGCTCTGGAAGGAAATCCTCCCAGCTTACGTCGAGCGTTGCCGAACCTGGGAACATGACACTGAAAGGTGCGAGTACCTCCACCGCGCCGGTGCAACGGGAGTGGTCACCCCAATGGGTATTGATGACGAGGAGTCAGCCTCGGTCCTTTGCAGCTGTGGCAACGGACGACTCCCGGACAATGATAGCGTCCCGCCGAAGGTGTGGGAGAGGATCAAGAAGCATTTGGTGAGGGTGGCCATCTCCCCTCCGTTTGGATGTCCATTTGTCGAGGAACCGTACGTCCCGGAGGAAAAGAAAATTGTGAATAATGCGACTCCACCGCCGCCGCCGCCTTGTCCGCCTAAAGCTGTGTGCAGGAACCCAAATTGTAAGAGAAAGGATGGAAGGGAGTTGGATCATACTTGTCCCGTTTGTGAGGATGCAAAGTACCTCTACTGTTCCAGGCCGTGCCGAAAGGCTGATACGGCGAGGCACAAGAAAGAGGAGTGCCCTGGTGGGAAGGGGAAAAAGAAGTGAAGGTAAAAGAAGGATGTAGAGCAACACAACGCAGTAGTAAGCTTTGTAAGATAGATAGATCATCAGCTCATAGTGTCAAAATGCGCTCCCCAACCCTATCTCCCCTTCCTGTTCTCCCATTCTGCCTTAACAAACTCAGCGCATCGTTCCGCAACCATGACCACCGGTGCCATCGTATGTGCACTCGGGATCTTGGGAAACACGCTAGCATCTGCGATTCTCAAGTTCTCAAGGCCATGGACCTTGAGCTTCTGGTCAACCACTCCTTCTCTTGGGTTGTTGGACATTCGACAGGTGCAGGAGACGTGGAGGCTGGAGACGCAGACGCGGGAGGCGTAGGTGTCTATTTCGTGGTCTGTAATCGTGCGCCAGTTGGGCTTTTGAGAAGGCTCCTTCTTGGGTTCGCTGTTTGTGGAGGTGGCAGCAGATGGCTGTCCAACTCCAGGCAAGAGGTTTTTACCAGGAACAGGAGCCGGCTCTTCATTCGCCGGCTTCTCTCTCGCCCAGAACCTCTGCCAGAGGCCCAGTTTAGGCTCGTAAAGTGAGTCTAAATGACTCAGATCCATCCCCGGTGCAAACGCCAGGGGCGCCTCATACGGATACCCAGCCTTGCCAAACTCCTCCGCCAAGCTCATAGTGAATCGCACCGCCTTCCTCATAGTCGCTCGATCCCGTTCGTCCGTCATCATTGGATAGAAGATCTTGGCATCCGCCAAAGGATCAGTCGATGCAAGCTCGATGTGCCCCCTTGAATGCGGCTGGACGAGGGTTGTGTACCAGGTAAATAGCGATTTGCCCGGGATGTTCACTGTGAGACAGTTAACGGGATTGATCATGATCTCGATGTCGGGGATGTTCCGTGCCAGGGAAGCGTCCATGGTATCTTGGTCCGAGTCATCTCTCGTTCGGACGATTAGGGTATCTTCGTCAAGTGCCGATGTGCGTATGAAGATGCTTCGGGCGGTGGTTCCATTAGCGAGGAGGCCTTTGCCGAGGAAGAGGTAGAGGAGGAGGTGCCAGAGGAAGACGAGGGCGTTTTCGAGGCAGTGGATGGTGTGTTTGCGTGGGAGCTCCATGATAATGGGGACGGAGGTGTGGTCGGAGAGTCCTTGTCCCACCGCTGGGAGGTCGTGAATGACTGGGATGCCGAGGGACTCGAGATGCTCGGGAGGCCCGATGCCACTTAGCATCAGCAGCTGGGGCGTACAAATAGTCCCGGTGCAAAGGATGACCTCCCTTCGAGCATGAACAGTGTACTCGTGATCACCACTTCGAATCCTCACACCCGTCACCCGCGTCCCATCCTTGTTAAAGAGCAGCCTTGAAGCCACCACTCCAGGACAGATCTTCAACCTCGCCCTCCGCTCCGTAACCACATCCCTCGGCAACCAAGCCTTGTACGCCGAAACTCTCTGGCCCCTCCCATCAACTGTCTGCTCCATCGATAAGATCCCCTGCGCCTTCGCTCCCGCATCATTCACACCCTTCTCCACGGGTAGCCCAACTCTCCTCGCCGCTTCTTCAATAAACGGAATACACCCCAGCTCTAGCCCCGGTTTCCTGGTCTCAATCACACCCTCACTCCTCCTGAACGAAGGTTCCACCTTTTCCCAACTCCAATCGTCTAGTCCATACTCCTCTGCCCAAGCGTTGTATCCGCCAGCCACCCCCCTTGTCCAAAGCAAGGCATTGATACGAGTAGCGCCACCTAGAGCTTCGGCAGTCCAGAGCGCCGCGCGTCGGTTGTTGGCTGAGGGAATCGGTTCGGAGTGTCGGACGACGGATTGGAGGAGGGGGAAGTTGAAGTTTTGAGAGAGCAGGGGGATTCGCGAGAGAAAGTTGTCTTGGATCTGGCCGCGTTCGAGGAGGAGGACGGCCGGCGACTCGGACGGGGATGGGGAGCTGGAAGAGGGTTCGGAGAGGCGGGATGCTACGGCGCAGCCTGCAGTTCCGCCTGTAAGAGGTGTGATTAGCTAGACTCGGGAGAGGCTGGGAGGAAGGCAGGAGGGAACTAACCGCCGACAATGACATAGTCAAACGTTTGGTCGTGAATATCAGCTGCGCGGACGGTCGGGTAGGAGGAGAAGGGCCACATGGTTGGGGGTGGTCGAGATCATGCCCCGGGGAATCGGAGGAGGGGTGAGGTTGGTGAGGCTGGCATGATTGGTGACACGGCTGGCTGCAATCCACGCGAGGCTCAGATGTCACGGCAGCATGTTGCAGTGTACATAAGACGGGAGGAAAGCTCGACAAGCTCGAGGTCAGCTACAGGACGTACAGATAAGGTTGATAAGAACTGTTGCAGGGGCTGATTTACAGGGGCCCTTCAGCGGATCTTAGTGGGGCTACCTTAACGGCTAGCAACGTCATTGGCGCCAAGGCTGAACCACGCGCAGATCATCCACTTGTTCTTTCTGTCCGCCTCGTCCTATTCTTTGATCTTTTGTCAGTCCACGACACCGTCTTGCTCTCGGTTCCTTATGTGCCCAACAACAACATGAAGACACTGGACCGGTCATAACATCTATACGACTTGCGGTAAATACTCCGCCCGGACGGAAACCATGGAGGGCGACACTGCGGTCCCAAGTGGCGGACAACAGAACGGCCACGGCCACGGTCTACGCGCCGCCGTCTCCAACCACGACACCAACACACAAGCACATGCTCCGATAGCCGCCGATTCAGAACATCTACAAGTCATTGATAGGAAGGCCAGCGTCGAAGATGGCGATGAGCACTCCAGCACAGCAACCAGCCATCTCCCATCCCCACGACTCACCGCAACCGACCTGGCAGCTCGAGCTGTCCACAACACCGACATGACATTCGCAAAAGCTACGAACGGTACCACGGCTCCAGAACCCTCGAACGACCGCCTTACCCCCGTCAACGAGACATTGCCCTCTGCTACTCCGACCGAACCCTTCGTGCCTTTCGTCCATCTCCCGACACCCGAGCCCGAGACTCAACCAACAACTCCGGCGCAACCTCTCAGCCCCAGCCGCTCCAAGACCCGAAGCCGATCAGGGACAAAGACAGGTGCTCATGATGGAGTTCGCCGTCTGTCCGCGTCCAAGATCCAAGAACTGACGAACGCTCCCGAGTCTCTGCCCATTGCGACAGCTCCCGACCGCCAGCCCGCCGAGCCTACATTCTCGCCAGCCCTCGCCGAAGTCAGCTCCAGACTCCAGTCTCAACTGGGAATCGCAAATGGGAATGGTCACAACACATCGAGCACAAGAACCCACCCACAAAGGCCTACAATCGCTCCGCGAACCGTGTCTACTCCACCGGTGAGCAGGCGTCTAACGGCCACGGCCGCCCAACAAGCTCATCCAGCCCAACAAGCCTCGATCCGTCGCAACTCGTACCAGCCGAACCCTCGACCGCCGCCTCTCGATCTCGATGGAACAAGCAACTTTAACCCTGGCGCCGAACCCAGGTCCGCCCCTCCACCACGCCAGCCCGAACCTGACCCGGCACCCCCATCCCCGATACCGCCATCTATCCCTCTACCGCCCATGTCAGTACCTACACTCTTACAACTCGAGCTAGCTGGATCGCGACCGAGTCCTCTATACATCCACCACTCGTACACTAGCGACATCCCGTACGAATCGAGCGCAATCAAGTTCGAGCGGTTGAAGAACTTCTTGGTTCTGCCTTTCGTCCTCGAGAGATCTATAACCTTTGGTGCTTTGGCTTGTCTAGACGCTTGGCTGTGGACCTTCACCATCCTACCTATGCGCTTTGGTATTGCCGTGTCGATTCTCCTTCAATGGTGGGGATACGTTATTGCCAAGGAAACTCGATGGCTGGTAGGATTCGTGTGGTACGGCTTGGGACGCATGTGGAAGCGCGGCCGCCGTGGGCGGTCGGAGTCAGTCGCCAGTACGGATGGCCAGCGGTCGAGGAGTCAAAGTCGGGTACGAGAGCAGCCGGTCAATAACAGTACCGGTGCTACCACCACCGGCGCCGACACCCGTCATCCCAACCTCCGCATGGCCCCCGGGACTAAGCCTCCCGGCCCCAGCCGCCGTGGCAGAGGCTACCTCGGCCACCGCCGGACCAAATCCAACCCGTCCAACCTGACGCACTACAACAAAGCCGACCTCCTCCAAGGCGCCGTCGTCATCGTCTCCTCCATCGCCCTCATGTCCCTCGACGCCTCGCGCATGTACCACTCCATCCGCGCTCAGTCCGCCATCAAGCTGTACACCATCTACAACCTTCTCGAAGTAGGCGACCGTTTGTTGGCTGCCCTCGGGCAAGACATCTTCGAGTGCCTGTTCAGCAACGAGACGTTGTCGAGGGATAGTCTAGGCCGCAGCAAGGTCTTGCTCCCCTTGGGCATCTTCTGTCTGGCGCTGGTGTACAACATTCTGCATGCGGTCATCCTGTTTTATCAGGTTATAGCGCTGAACGTGGCCGTCAATTCCTACAGCAACACCCTGCTCACGCTGTTGATGAGTAACCAGTTCGTCGAGATCAAGTCAGCTGTGTTCAAGCGGTTCGAAAAGGAGAATCTCTTCCAAATGGCCTGTGCGGATATCGTCGAGCGGTTCCAGCTGTGGGTCATGCTGTTGATTATCGCCATGAGGAACGTGGTAGAGGTTGGCGGGCTTAGTGTGCCCGGGGCCGGCAGCGAGGATGCGGGTCCTAGTTCCTTCCCGTTACATACGGCGAGTATACTGCCGGCGAGCTTTACGATTCTGCCGAGCTGGTTGTGGAGCGGAGAGGTGCTGAGCCCTTTCGTGGTGGTCATTGGCAGCGAGATGGTGGTGGATTGGATCAAGCATGCTTATGTGAATAAGTTCAATAACATCAAGCCGAACTTTTACAGCAGGATTCTGGATATCTTGTGTAAGGATTATTATACGAATGTACGTTTGCCCTCCCTCTCCCCCTTCTTCCGTTCACCGAGCTAACAGCAGTCCAGGCCTTCGTAACCCCCCAATTAACCCGCCGCCTCGGCCTCCCCCTATTGCCCTTATCCTGCCTCTTCATCCGCGCCTCCTTCCAGATCTACAACATGTTCGTCGCCGTCCACGTCCCGACACCTCTCCCTCCCTCCACCCAAACCTCCTTGTCAGTCGATTCAGCCACACCCTCACCCGCCATGCTAGCCGCCTTAGACCGTCTAGACAAGAAAATCCGCATCGCTTTAGGCCGAGCAGTCTACGGCTACCCCTTCGGAGAATCCGGTGCTGGTGGACTAGGCGATAACGTTTCCGGCCCCCCGGCCTCCTCCTCTGCTCCCATAGGGGGAGGGGATGATATCCCAGGAGAACCAGAAGCCGGCCTCGCAACTCACATCTGGCACTCAGTAGTGTCCAAATGGTTGCCATTAGAGTGGAAATGGACATCCGACGACGTCATTGCCTTCCTGACGATGATCACCGTTTTTCTCTTAATCTTCTTGGTGCTTCTCATCTTTAAGCTTTTACTGGGGATGTTTTTACTCAGATATTCTAGGGACAGGTACGCGAGGATGAAGGTTAAGGAGGCTGCTATTGCTGCTGCTGCTGGACAAGGAGGAGCGGAAAAGGTAGAGTCGTTTGAGACGAAGGGGAAGAGGGTGGGTGGGTATGGACAGGTGGAGGTCGGGGAGGAGAGGAGGAGGTGGATCTTTGCGGATGATCCTAAGGGGCTGAATAAAGTGAGGGAGAGGGAGAAGGGGGGTGGTGGAGAAAAGAAAGGGGGAGGGGGTGGGAAACAGGAGAAGGATTTGGGGACGGTGATGAGGTATGAGATGATTGCTAAGAGGATATGGTAAGAGCTATCATTATGAGGGAGCAAAAGGGAAGGAAGATTGAAGTTGTTTATTTCATTTTCTCCTGAATCTGGGGAAAGAATGAGACGTATGATTATCCCTGTATCATATACATATCTCTGTTATTGGAGTTCGGCTGGAACAAAAAAGGACAATAAAACCTCTTATCCTTCCAGATAACCTGCGACGTCCAGTCTTCATTGATCTTGAATCTTGCGCCCGGCATCTCTCAAAGAGAGCGGGCGATGATGACATGTAGTCTTCCGATAGAATCCTCTGTCGATCATTTCTTTGCATAGGCCCTTTTTGTTGACTATCTGAGCCCTGCAGGCTGTCTTTCCTAAGGTACCATATAAGCACAAAAGTTTAGACCTTCCACCACGGTCCAATAGCTTACGTTGTATGTAGTGCGTTGGGATCCAGAAAATGCGTGGTATTTTCGTACGTCTGCTGCTATCATGCTCGTACAGAGTCGTCTCATCATCCCGAGTTCGATTCCGAGCATGGGCGGCGGGCCGAGCTTTTTTTTTTTTTTTTTCCTCCTCTATCTACCCTGAATATCGTCGACGGAATGTCAAGTGCGTTGTCTGTCACCTTTTCTTTTCTTTTCTTTTCTTTTTTTTGTTTGCACCGGACGCCGCCGATTCAACCGCGCGCGGTTTCTGACCTGCCCAGTCGGTGTATCAAAGAGGTTTGTTTACCCACGATCGCATCCACGACCTTCAGTTGAGTTTACTGCCAACGCCTTTGACGATGCATGCCTAACATGAAGCCACACCCACCGTAATGGTAGAGGGCACATCACCCGATGGCTTTCTGGAAGCTACAACAAGCAGTAGGCAGATGGGCATGTCACGTTCCTACAAGATCTGGAAGTTGAGTTTCATCCTGTTGACGCTCAAATACCCACCCGCAAGGCACTGACTGATCAGTCCAGGCCACGCACGCCGCCCATGTGGTGGTCCAGATTGATATACTGCCCAAGTGCATATGTAAGGAAGTTTCGGTTCTTCTTCCAAAAGATAAATGATAACTTCAAATCATCTTTGCTGTTTATGAAACTGGACTTCTAGTATTTTAAAGTTTTCCCAATAAGCTGCTGCTACTTGGCGTGCGCGGATTTAGGATAAAGTGCTGAATAATCAGCTTCGATTCAATCTCTTTGTCACAAGGTCCACGGCACGAAGTATAAGAGAGGTGAATAGAAACGGTTAGAAGTGGCTTTGAGTCCCTGGGCCTGGATAATACCCCGGCCGGGCCCGGGGAAATGTCTACTACCCCATGGGGAAATGAAGCCATCAAGCAAGCCATCGAGGCAAACATCAGGGTCGTCGTCGTTCCGTGGAGATGGGGACGGATTCAGCGTCACTCTTAGGTAAGAAAATGAGTTTGTAGGGCATGAGGACACTTGCCAAAAAGAACAGTAAGTTGTGAAAAGGTGGACCAATTGCTTTGTAGGTAAGGTAGTCTAATCCAGACTTGAAAACTTCCACCTAGGTATCTACCCGAAGCAGAGGTGAGGTTTCATTCCCAACATATCACGGAACGGACGACAACACAGATCCGTCACCGAAGACTGATTATTTGCATACGTACTCTCAAGCACACAACGCGGCTCCGGCACGGACTTATCCAATCCAATCTGTTAACAATATTCGATCAGTTAGTTACCTATCACCTGATCTCAGATCTCACCATCCAGGCGAAGCCTAGGTACGCACTTGCACTTGTGAGACCCGACGGAGGGGCCCACACAACTCCCCACGCACATGTGAATGGTTCATCGAGGTATCGTGGGTGTGGAGCCTGGCTGCTGAGTCGGCCGCGGTGCCCAATATGAACAAATGCGTGGTTGAGAAGTGAGCAAAAGAAGGATTCCAGAACCTCGCTTGTGAGGTTTCCTCGATGTGCCGCCCTAAAGTGACATCGAACGGAGCTGTGTTGTTGTGTTGCAGCAGAAGTTGTCTGCCTCGATGCGAAGCCTTGAAAGTGGGCGGGCGCTATGTACGCAACGGGAAGGTCACCGTGTGTCTGTGGCACCTCGCCTGAAATCTCGCCTCGGACTTGAGGATCTTTTTGTGCTCATTGTTTCTTGGCTGGGCATTGGGGCATCTGGCGGCTGAGGCTGTACTTACTGAGACCGAGTGCGTGTAAAGTGCAAATCGAGGCAATCATTGCTCCATGAAAATGATGCGAAGACGAGACGTTCAAGTCACCAGCCTTCGCTAGGTCCAAGTGAAATTAAGAGTAAGAAGAAAAGAAAGCTAGGTAGATGACACTTGACCGTTGGCATCCTCATGAAGATGGCACAGTAAAGACAGGCTGTTTTTCACTGACCGAGAAGTGGACACAACGGACAGAACGGTGAAGATAAGACATGCGGTAAAAAGCACTAGCCTCTAGACATTGAACGTCACTCCAGACGTGTATAGGTGCGAGGTGAGTATCCGTAGGATATGTCAAACTGTCACATACCACTTCTGTCTGATGGTTCCATAGATCTGGGTTCGTTGGGCTGCCACTCGTGTGTTGTGCATGGTGTTGTTGCTTCACAAAGCCGTCGACACATTCAACATGAAGGCGGCCAGCGACGGCTCCATGCCACCATGTTTGTAGGACTGGCCACATTCTGGAATGCGTGTGAAGAAGGCAGTTTGCCGTTTGCAGCTCGCTTGCTATCGGTTCTTCGTTACGGGTTGAAGCAGGTGAAGGATTGAAGGATGAAGATGATCCAGACCTTCAGTTGCCGCTTGGGGTTGCACCGCAGTCCGACAGGATCCTCTCGATTTGGACTCTTCGGTTCGAGGTAACTCTTCCATGCGACGAACGGAAAGAAACAGGCAGGACAAGGGAAGAAATGGGGAGCGGTACGCAGAAATGGAATTGGGGAATTGCCCCTGGATGCAAGCCATGGCCGTGATGGCACCCAATCTATTTGGTGAATGGCTTCATTTTGGTGGTCGAAGCGGTTGTCGAATGGGAAGACAGTGGTGGTGAATTGAGTGTAATATACTCCGGGCTGGGCATAATAGTGGCCCGGACGAAGCACAGGAAAAGGGGTTGCTGACCGGTATTTCATGGAAATATGTGAGAAGTGATGGTCCAAGGCGCAGACAAGTTGTTGTTGAACGACGAATGACAGGAGGTTGGAAATGGTTTCGGAAAGTGTTTCGATTCCATGTTCAAAAAGAGAGACAATTCCGAACTCGAGCATGATTCCACGCTAACCTTCCTTATCATGAAGCGAAGAATGGGGGTGGGAGAAGGTGGCCGGAAATGGGACAAGTTCGTGATAACGAACGCGTACGATACGGTATCGTCGCAAATCACGAGCTTCGACTTGGGGCAATGTCGTCGGCATGTTGGCAGCATCGGGAAAGGACTGGAACGAATCGAAGCGCTTCTCTGCCTCGGGGCGTTCTTCCAGTGGGAAAGGGGATCACTCACTCACTCCTCATCATTCGATCAATGGTCCCTTCCTCCTGCCTTCCAAAAGCTTGACTGCTCTTGCCTCTTTGTTAGCCCGTTGCTTGATCGCCTTTTGGCGTGCCTTGACTTGTCTTGTCCCGGCTTGGTTCGTCTTGGAGTAAAAGCTTGAATGAGAGAAGGATCGAATGAAGTCGAGACACAGGTCGGATGACAGGAAGGCGCCCGGCTTGGCTGAAGTGAAGAGTGGAGTGGAGGACTCAAGGCTTGGGGCTGTTAGTAGCGCCCGCTTTTAGGGGCCTCAGTGGATATAGTGGGCCTATTGGGCCCCTGTTTAGTGATCTTAGCGCACCTTCCGGTCTGGGGTTCTTGGCATCAGAAGTGGCTTTCCGTACCTTCCCCGGATGGGAACCATTCACCTGCCACTCAAACCAATCACGCGACGGACGTCAAGTGATAAGACACGAAGACGGGACGTGGGAGGCAGTGTTGTTCGACGGCAGGAGCAATTCCAATCCGCGACGATGACCTCCTTCCTGCCAGAGTGACCGAGTGACAGAGCAGTGTTCTGCCTGTTTGTGCCAACTGGCGACTGGACCGTCCCGTCCGAGACGGGATGTGTTCCAGAAACAATCACCGAACCGACAATCAGTGCGACACCAACATCGACCGGCAAGCAAGCAACTCATCGCCTTTTTACACTTGTCAACATCCAGGCGGGAGTCCGTCCTACCTATCCCATTTTCTGGTCAGGTAAACGGCCTTGCCTCGCCTCGCCTTGCCCGGTGTCACTCTGGTACGGAGTCTGCCCTGTCGGTTTGCCATGACCACTGCCATCTGGAAAAGAACCTAAGAAAAAAAACCGCGAAAACTGGTGGGCACACACCAACCGACAAAGGCATCAAGAGAAACATGGCACTCCGACGGGCTGACAGCAGAGGCCAGACCACATGCCTTCTAACCGAAGTGTCCCAGGAGAGTGGTATGCGTCCGATTGCACTTTGACACTGGCAGAAGATGCCGGATCAGCAATCCGAATCGGTCATGGTCCTCCGATATCCAGTCCAGTGGACAATGCACTATTCATCCCCTTCTTTTTCACTTGTCACTAACACCTTTGAACTCCTTCAGTGTGATGCAAATACGATATCATATCAGAGCTCTCTGAAGACAGTGGGGTGAAGGTGGCCAAGGACTATCCCGGTTCCCGTCCAGTGACGGACATGGCAGCCACTCGACATTCCCAAACCACGGCATACCCGTTCCATCACCACCAAACAAGGAAGCTCGAGGAGGGAGGGGAGGGCGGACTACTTATGCCAAGAACGGAGCTGTTATCATCAAGTCAACCCCCCCACACAAGCCTCGTACGCCATCACCGCAGCTGGACTCCATGGACTGGAGAACTCGTAGAACACCAAGGCTGCGGTTGGCAACCAGTGTGGTGTCCTTGGACTGTCTTACGGCGATATATCTCTCACCAGATTACGCCCATTGGCCAGTCCCTCATATGGGAGGGCATTTGGCCATGCAGACTGGTGGCGTGCTACCCGGCAATGGGTGGGTTGCCAAATGAGACACCGACAACGACCCCGGTCAAGTGTAACAAAGAAGAAGCAAAGCCATGTTCATCCTCCAGTCACCAGTACGTACCCTTTCCATGCAGTCTGATCCCTACCCTCGCCGTCCTCCAGCCTGCTGCATGTACTATGGAATACGCTGCCAGGGTAGCTATGCCGGAGAAGAGAGACAGAGACGCACGCGGAATTTGATGAACCAAGCTCATGAAGCTGCCTTGGGTCTGGGCTTGACGGGACATGAACGAGGGAGGCCCCTGCCGTCAACCTTAACCTTACACACACGTACCTTTCCCCTCCCGTCTTGTTACCCATCGTTTATAATCCCCAGATCTCCCCCCTTCCTGTCGCGTTGCGCCTGCAGTCAGTCTTCTGTCACACTGCTGATGCTACTCTGATCACCCTCTCCCGCTCAGCTGCGACTCGACACTCTCCAACATCGACGTCGAAACGATGGCGGAAAAACACCTACACTCTTCCGACCCGGAATTGGCCGGCGTCCCTTCACGACACAGCTCATCCGAGAGGAAGAACGATGCCTACACGGAGGGCGCTGCTGCCCTTGGTGGTGAAGATGAGGCGGCCAGGTATGGCTACGTGAGCCGTGGGTGAGTACCACTCCAATCTTGTCTCAGCAATCACGTCGCTGACGACAACCATAGTCTCAAGTCGCGTCACATTCAGTTCATTGCTCTCGGTGGAACCATTGGTACCGGTCTCTTCCTCGGTATCGGAAATGCCTTCACCCATGCCGGCCCTCTCTCCATCCTCCTCGGTTATACCTTTACCGGTATCGCTGTCTTCGCTATGATGCAGTGTCTTGGTGAGATGGCCACATGGCTTCCTCTTCCCGGTGCTATCCCTCAATTCTGCGCTCGATACGTCGATGATGCTCTCGGTTTCGCTGTCGGTTGGAACAACTGGTACGCCGCCTCCATCACCCTATGCGCCGAAATCTCTGCAGCCGCTCTCGTCATTGGTTTCTGGGAAGGCGCTCAAAGCGTCAACGTCGCCGTCTGGATCAGCATCATCTGGGTTGTCATCATTTTCCTCAACATCTTTGCCGTCTCCATCTACGGTGAAGCCGAGTTCTGGTTTGCGTCTTTGAAGATTATCACCATCGTCGGCTTGCTCATCATGGCGTTCATTGTCGACCTCGGCGGAAACCCGCGCCACGAACGTCTCGGTTTCCGCTACTGGAAGCACCCAGGTGCTATGAAAGAATATCCGCGTCAGGTGCACGGCGATCTTGGACGCTTTTTGGGTCTCTTCTCCACCCTCGTCAACGCTGCCTTCTCCTATGGTGGTGTCGAAATGGTCGCCGTTGCCGCTGGTGAGGCCGAAAACCCGCGCAGGAACATCCCCAAGGCCGTCCGTCGTGTCTTCTGGCGTATCCTCTTTTTCTACGTCTTGGGTTCTCTCGCCATTGGTGTCCTTGTGTCTTCCGACGACAAGGGCCTTCTTGACGCTCAGGCCGAAGGCCGCTCCGACGCTGCTGCCTCCCCCTGGGTTATCGGCATCAAGAACGCTGGCATCTCCGTCCTGCCCTCCATTATCAACGCTGTTATCTTGACTTCGGCCACTTCCTCTGGCAATGCCTTCCTTTACACCGGCTCTCGCTACCTCTACGCTTTGGCGCAGAACCGTCAGGCCCCGCGCATCTTCCTCACTTGCAGCAAGAAGGGTGTGCCCTACTACGCTGTTGCCGCCACGGCTATTATCGGCGCCCTCACTTACCTCTCTGTCGATTCCAAAGGTGGTGCCGCAAAGGCGTTCAGTTGGTTCCAGAACTTGACTACCATCGCTAGTCTCTTCACCTGGTGCTCGATCTGCATTGCTTACCTCCAGTTCTACAAGGCGCTGAAGGCTCAGGGCATTAACCGCGATACCTTGGTCTTCAAGAGCAAGTTCCAACCTTACACGGCTTGGTTCGCGCTTATCTACTTTGCTATCATCATTATCTTCAGCGGGTTTGCTGTCTTCATCAAGGGCAATTGGGATGTCTCTGGTAAGTCTCCCCCCGACTTCGTCCCTGTTTCCGTTTCGCCTACGGCGGCCACACTTCGTGGAGACCCTCCGGGGGTGTGTCGTTGCTTCACTCAATAGAAGTACTAACAATGATTTCAAAACAGACTTCATCGCTGCCTACATTGGCATCCCCATCTTCTTCCTCCTCTACGGTGGCTGGAAGATTATCAAGCGACCGAAAGCCATAAGCCCGTTGGAGGCCGATCTCACAACTGGAAAGGCCGCGCTTGATGCGGAGGATGAACATTGGCAGAGAGCGTATAAGCCTCCTGTTACCATAATTGAGAAAATTTGGGATTGGTTGGCGTAAGCTGTGTAGGATTATAGGGGGTTGGATGACGTTGGGGAAGATGGTTGTTTTCGTTGTCTTCTGGAGAAGAAGTGTCATGAGCGAGCGAGTTTGTTGGGAAGAACGGGGTGTGTTTTAGTAGTACTTATACCCATTTATGAAACTTGTTAATACAGTACAGACGAGTATTGCCTACCTATGCCGTTCTGTTTACTTCAGAGACGTCAGTGAAAAAGTCTTCCAACCTTTGTGGTTGATTGAGTCTGAGTGTTACCTATCATTCACACCATCTTCTTTTCATGAGGAATAGACGAAAATTGAAACGAAAAGGCGGGCCAGCCAGTCGGACATTTATTGAAGTCGAAAGTACTGAAAGGGAAAAAGGGAGGTGCGCCACTGCTGACGGATGAGGTAGTCCGGTTTGCTCACTTCTGTCAGTTTAAAAGTGGGATTTCGAGTATCACGTTCACACCAGTTGTTCGGGACAGCAGCACCAAGCTTCCAGTCAGCAAAGGGAGTCAAATTACGTATGCTCTCCGAAAGGCCACGAGGACTGTAGCTGCAAGTCTGAAAGCTTGAGGGCTTGGTGTCACAAAGCTAAGCTAACTGCCCGATCATTGAATGCTGTAGGAACGAAAGATGGATTTAAGGAGGGAGGGGGAAAACGCTCACATGGCCTGGTGGGTGCCCAAGATTCGGATAGAGTAGTAGCACAACCCAATTTGAAAGTTTGACTGGATGGAGTAAGAAAAGGTCCTCCTCGATTGGAATAAGATAGACAAGGATGAAGGTAACACAGCCAAGTTGTCATGACTACATTTGCAGGTTTTTTAGCTCGTCACAAGATGCGGCGACGGGCCTGGCACTGGCATCGGCACCACTTTACAGTGGGTGGCATTGTCAGATTTTTTTTTTCAACAAGACAAAATGCATGCAAGATCCTGTTGTCAGTTTTCGAAGAAGTCTCAAGATTCCCGTCCCCCTTTCCTCGGCCTTATTATTGAACAACCTTTCCTGTCTCGGTCATCAACCAACGTTCGTTGAGTTTCGTCCGTTCAATGACGGCAGCAGATGAGTTGTCAACTAGACTAGTACTACTATATCATGGAGACACAGCATCTAACTCGTGATGCGTGATGACCACGCACCGTGGATTTGGGTCGTCCAGCACCTACCTTATTTCCGACGGTTCTGCTTGGTCTTGGGATGGTTACAAGGTGTGATTCGCCGTGCCTCTATCTGGTGAAAACGTGTTGCCCCAGACCGTTGGAATCTCGGAGAATTTATCTAAGTCTGGGGAAAATCTGGGGAAAGTGACAGGTCAATCAATATCTGGACAAAATCTGGGGAAGATGAAATCATGAAAGTTTGGAGCCCAACCAACGTCTGGGGAAAGTCCAGTCTGGGGAGAAATGGAATGACACCCGCCGCAGTAGTCCAGTGTTCCTAGTAGTATGACTGACGGGAGGCTCCATTCACACACGTTCCATCCAGTCACCTGTGTCTCTTCTCAGTTCCCAAGATCTTGGGAACGCGTTGTGGAATGACACACAGGACACAGGAGCTAAAATGCCTTCAAGTGCGTCATGGACTGACTGTCTTTTCAAACGCGGTCAACTTCTCCGTCTCGGGATTTGGAGTTCATCACCGGCACTAATGAAGTTCTTTGCGCCGCCTACTTGCTTCGATTAGATCCAGACCTAACGAGCTCCGATATCTCATATGACTTTTTTTTGTTTGACGAGTGGCAGAAGCGAACATAGGTAGCAGATTTTAAGCACCTCAGTTTTGCGCTGGACCTCAAGATCTGATGAGGACGAATCGACCAAGTTCGTGAACAGAAATCGTGGGTGGCGTCAGCCATATCCGTTCAATACCACACCACCATCACCACCATTACCACTCCGAACACCATCATCACGGGAACAAGGGACGTTTTTGTGTCGCCGTCAGCTTGTTTTGTTCCGAGCTTCTTCCGAGACTGGCTGGGCTCCGAACAAGCTGCCCCTCTCTTTCACTCCTTCACTCCTCTTTCACTCCCTCTTTCTCACTTCTTCTGCTCGGTTCTTTCATCCGATCAGTTGCTCCAAGCTTTGGGACCCATTGGACTTGGAACTGGGGAGTGGGGAGGGGAACGCTCAGTTAGGAAATATGTCCTGATGAGTGACTTCAACTGAGGAGCGGAAACAGAGGGTATTGGTGGCTGCTGATGGTCACTTGGGCTTTCTGATAACCTTGAAGGTTGCGATAACCTTGAAGGTTGCACTTGCCCTTCACTCTCAATCGGTTCCTGTTCTCGATCAAACCTTTGGGAGGGAAGAAGAAGAAGGTGCGAGTATAAGAGGGGGGGTTAAGCCTCACTCGCTCGTTGTAAATCTGGACTCCGACGTAAGAGGCGGCTCGCTCGAACGCTCTCCAGACCTCCAGTCTTCAAACCCTTTAAACTCCTCCCTCTACACTCTACCATCTCCCCCCTTCAAATCAAGATGAAGCTCCCATCCACCATCCTCCCCACCATCCAACCTCTTCTCTCCCTCCTCCTCTCCCTCTCCCTCCCCATTCACTTCCTCCTCCTCCTAACCTCCGCCTCCCTCCCCCTACTAGTTTCAGCACAACTAGACAAATACGCCAAACTCGCCGGACTCTCCTACTTCGGCACAGCCGTCGACAACCCGCGTCTCTACAACGAGCAGTACATGTCCGTGCTGCAGGGTGCAGGCGAGTTCGGTTCGTTGACGCCCATCAACGCGCAAAAATGGAAGAATATTGAGCAGGTCCAAGGAGTATTCACTTGGGCGGAAGCAGATGCTGTGGCGAATACTGCTTTGAAAGCTGGGGACGTGGGAGGGAAGAAGATGATATTGAGGTGTCATACCATGGTTTGGTTTAAGGGGTTGCCTTCTTGGGGTATGTATGTTTATGTCTTCTATCTTTGGTGACTGACTGAGTGAGGAGAGAGAGAGGGGGGAGTAATGGTAACTGACGAAAGAGAATAATAGTTGAAACGACGTACTCCCGCGCCGA
This sequence comes from Neurospora sp. CHS-2018a, assembly GCA_009802275.1. Taxonomy (NCBI): domain Eukaryota; kingdom Fungi; phylum Ascomycota; class Sordariomycetes; order Sordariales; family Sordariaceae; genus Neurospora; species Neurospora sp. CHS-2018a. The sequence continues at coordinate 81,842 of RAKG01000083.1, forward strand.
CATGGAAAAGATTCTCACGGCACACATCCAGAATCTGGCGTGGCACTTCAAGGGGAGGTGTTATGCCTGGGATGTGGTGAATGAAGCCATTGACGACAACGGAGTGTTTCGTCAGAGTCCGAGTATGCCCGTCTTCCTCCTTTTCCCTCATCCCAGTCCTCCTCTTATTCCATATCCCCTTTCCTAAGGTAGCGTAAAGCTGACAACCAGCCAAGTGTACAAAGCCATGGGCCTCGACTTCATCACTTTCTCCTTCAAAACCGCCGCCAAAGCAGACCCCTCCGCCAAACTCTACTACAATGACTACGGCCTCGAATCCCCTTCCCTCTCTCCGGGTCCCAAGATCTCCATCACTCTGGCCATGCTGCGCACCGTCAAGGCCCAAGGCGCCACCGTCCATGGCGTCGGCTTCCAATCCCATCTCAAAGTCGGCCTCGTCCCCGCTCGCTCGGAGATTGTCAGCACGATGCAGCAATTTCTGGAGGTGGTGGACGAGGTGGCTGTCACCGAGCTGGATATCCGACACAGTCCGCTGAAGACGCCGAGTACGAGAGCAATGTGGGAACAGCAAGCCAAGGACTATGGGGAGGTGGTAGGTGCTTGTTTGGATGTGAATAAGGGGTATGGTGGCGGAGGGGGGAAGAAGAAATGTGTGGGGGTGACGGTGTGGGATTTCACGGACAAGTATTCGTGGGTGCCGCACGAGATTCCGACCGAGGGGGAGGCTTGTTTGTGGGATAATAATTATGTGAAGAAGCTGGCTTATTGGACGGTTTTGAATATGTTCAAGGCTTATTATGCGGCTGGCGGGTCGTCGAAGAGATGGGCTGGGATAAACGGGACGGACAACCCGGAGTTGGAAGCGGCAGCGGGCCACGAGGTGGAAGGAAGTGTGGTGACGGGTAGGGCTCTGCCGGGTCCAAGAGAGGAAGTTCAAGGAGGAGGAGGTACGAGAACGGTGGTGGTGGTGGCGACTACGCTGGCGACGGTAACTGCGAGGGCGAGGGCGAGGGCGACGGCTATGAGGGTTAGGTAGCAAAAATGGTCATGGACGGAAAAGGGGAGGGGGGCTTTTTCGTGTTTTTGATCGTTCGATTTCGTTAAACCTTGTACTTGTATATGACAGCGTCCGCTTGCAAATTATCCATCATCCAACCCCGGGTATCTACTCCAAATACTCCTCAAACCAAGACACAGCCTGCGCAAAGGCGTTTTCCCGCGCATACTTCTCCTGCTTCTTGCTGAGATCGGCGCGCATGGCGAAGCCGTGGACGACGCCGGAGTACAAGTTGATCTGGTAGGGTAGGCCCGTCTCCTTGAGGATCTCCTCGGACTTGTGGCGCTTCTCAGCAGGGAAGATGGAGTCGGTCTCGGCGGCGGCAATGGCAAGAGGGCCGTTGATGGCAGCGAGCTCCTCCTCGTCGACGAAGGAGGGATGGGCGATGAAGCCGACGTCGATGCCGGTGAAGGGGGCGGTGGCGGTCATGTTGCGGACTAGGCACTTTGGGGATGTCAGTGACTGCTGGAAAGGGAAAAGACCAGCGCAGCATCACCAGCGCCTTTAAGTGGGCAGAAAAGGGAAAGGGAGCTTACCTTGGCACCAAAGCAATAGCCCAAAGCTCCGATCTTGGTCACACCATACTCCTCCTTCAGCGCCTTGATGGCGGCCTGCACAATGGGGTCAACCGCCTCCTTGGTATGCGGGTTATCACCGGTGCTGCCCTTGGTCATCCAGCCCATCAAGTCGAAGTCTTCGGGGCGGTTAAGCGGGATAGGGTCGCCGTTGAAGATGTCGAGAACCATGGTAAGGTAGCCCTGGGCGGCCAGCTGGTCGGCCATCAGCTTGGAGTTTTGCCAGATGCCGATGATGTCGGGAAGGAAAAGGAGAGCCTTTCCGGTCTTCTGGGAGCCAGAGGGCTGGGCGATGTAGGCGTCCCACTTGTCGGCGACCTTGGTCATGGAGCCGGTTGGCTCGCCACTGGAAGCAAACTGGTGTTAGTGACGGTGGTGTAGATAAGTGGTTGGTGGTATGGAACTTACTCGTGGCGGAAGCCGACGGTGCAGCACTTGGCGGGAGGGTTGGAGGCCATTGTGATGTTTGTTGTGGTGTTGTTGTTTAGTTGTTTGGTGATACCTGGAAGAAAAGTGTCGAAGAATATGAAGGGGGACAACGAAGAGTTGTTCAAAAAAAGGATCCGCGATGATTGCGATTTGTAAGCTTGGCTACGGCGTCATAGATGATCGATTCCGACGCGTTCATGCCGAGCCCGGTCCCGAGGTCGCCGGCGCACGCATGGTTACCCCTCCCGGCGCCGAAGATCATTGATGCCCCCACTGCGGAAACTCGCCCTCGCTCGCCGAGAGCTCCGGGAGAATATGCCGAGACAGCATGGCTGTTGGTGTTGGTGATGGCGGGGCAGAAGTGCGATAACGGAATCCCCGTCCTCCAATCAGAGCTGGCCATTGGCCACATGCTCCCCGCACCCGGACTTTAGAGTTCTGGATCCATTAAACCCGCACAGGATCCGATTTGCCAGGCATCCATTTGTCCTCGGCTGGCACGCCTGGTTAAAGTGCCTGCCGTGAACTGCTGAAGAGGCAGAAGTGGTTGAAGTGAAAGAGAGGGACAGTCCGATGTTGTTGATCTGACCAAGGCGTGAAGCTGAAGTTATCTTTTCTTGAAGTATGTTTTTCGCTCAGCTTCAGAAATGACCACCCGTAAGATGTTGGTGGCATTATTGTCGGTTGGTCTCTTCATTTGCCATCAAATACGTTGGGCTCCTTGTTCTAAGGAATCGTTCATCCTTAACAATGGCAAGCACACCGGGACGGCCCTTGTCCGCCCCGGTCCGCCCCGGCTTTAGTGGTGGAGATGGCGGGGCTCTTCATCACTTAAACCACAGACCGAACTGTCCTCCGTCGTTTCCCTCAAAAATCGGTGGAAGCCCCGGTCCGGTTGTGGCTCGGCTAAAGGGGGAGGTTCGTTGCCTGTTTTGTCAAACGTAAACAAATAATTCTTGTGTGTAACCCCCTCTTTGGCCACGCAAGTAGCAAGGCGCAGCATCTGAAGAGGAGAACAGCCACCTCAGCATGCTGAGCAACTGGACGATTTGGTTGAAATTCCTGGTCCGAGTTTAGATACCACGATGGACTTGCATAGTGGCGATGTCTCAACGACCCTCTGTTCTTGTGAAGTTGCTGATGCAAAAAGAATCGGATATCGCCGTGGTGGTTGCGGAGGTCGCCCACGATGAAACAGGCTAGAAGAGCCAGAACCTTCTTACGAGATGGGGCTTGGGGGCTGAAAAGGAAATCATTTCCCAAGACCTACCTAGCACGGCAGACTCGATCACCTCACTTCCCCCTTTCATGAAGTTGACTGCTCCAGTCAGTTTTCGGTGTCTTGAATACGAGATCTGAAGTGGAAGGAATGGGCAGAGGAAGATGGAAGTTGCGAAAGATAAGTAAAAAAGGATACTAATGTCATCTCATCATGTTCAAGATGGAAGATGGGATGGAAGGCGCGGCGCGCGGGATGGAAGTAACAGTCAACAGTGACCAGCTGTAGACGGATGCCTACCCCAAAACTTGGCGCAATCTTAGCGCAGTCCCTCCACCCTCTGATCTCCATCGAGTCCATTTCCAATGCAACCGCTCAACAAACTCTCGACTTTCCATCACCACCATTGGTGGCCTTGTCTACTCCTCGACCCTCGTCGGGTACACACACGACAAGAACCCATGTTCGACCACCCCGACCACCCCTATCGCCCTGTCCTACCCTATCAGATCCGCCCGACATCACCACCTCCAAACTTCTTCCAGCATGTCGCACCCAAAATGGTTGTTTACCGTCGCACACACCATGGCGGCGGCAGAGCCTCCTTAGAGGTAGCATTCGAGGTCCAAGTACGTCGTCGTCGTCACAACTGATATTGCTGCGCCTCCTCCTAAACCTCTTCTTCTGTCTGTTACAATTCTGACACTTATCAGCTCTCTTTCTTGCTCCAGGTCATGTCCATTTCATAGTAGAGCAGCATCCCCTTCCGTCAGGCTTCGCTTGCCTCTTCGCTCCTACGATTCAACGACACCAACAACAACCACGAGACCACGATCACGAATACAGTCATACCCAGACACGGTCACTGCTACGACGCTTGAGAAATCCAAACGACACCCAGATCTACACCCATGCCCTTTCCCAGCTCAACTCGTCCATAGTGACTTCTTCCCTTTTCTGCATCTGGGGCCATCCCCTACACCGACAACATGGGCAGCATCGAAACGACCGCCCTCGTCATCTCGCTCGTGGCACTGATAAGCACTATCCTACAAGTTCTCCAACAGTACTTCGCGTCTGCCACAGGCTATGCCAACTGCCAGAAAAGTCTCAGCGGCGGCTGGCTCTATACCCTAACGCGCAAATTTCGCCCTAATGAGCTCCGCTTTGAGGTTCTGTACAAAGCCCCTGTTATATTTGTCTGCAAACCAGACAATGTTTATGGCCCGGTGCCGAAAGAGCCACTCCGATTCCTGACGGGGAGCGACGATAGTAAATGGAAGGCATGGATCTGGACTCAAGAGGAACAAGAGGAGCCAGAGGCTAAGGAGGAGCAGGGCAAGATCCTGAAGAGCTGGAAAACCTGGCTCAAGGAGAAACTGCGTCAGATCCCGAGGAGCAAAGCGATAGCCTGGCTTTGGGTACGACAGGGACAAAAACAGGTGAACAAGCAGCCGCAACACCATAACAATCGCGTACTCACGGCAGACAACGAAGAAGCCACCTGGCTCAAGTTGTTGCGACAACTCAACGTCATGGAAAATGCCAGCACCGCATGGGTTGACGAGCATCACAAGCAGGCTGACTGGGTGAAGAAGCAAGACGAGAACAATGCCGGCTTTGTCAACGACTATGACCAAAATGCCGATAAAATCGACGAGTATGACCAAGATGCCGACCCAGATCCGCCCACTTTCTTGCCCCCAGCCCAGCACACCTTGGTCGTTGCCCTTCAGCCCAAACCTCACAGTTGGGACAACATGCCCGCCGGTGTCAAAAAGCCATACGCTATTAGCACCATGTGCCATATAGTTGAGATTGCCGCTATGCTGGGGATCCACTGGAAGGAGTTCGATCGGTCAAGGGACAAATACCGCGCCGAGGGCAATGGTTACATGCTTACCGGCAGTACTATTCCCGACCTCGGCCTCTGCTTCACCTTTCAAATATCCGGCAAGGCCCGCTTCCGGGAGAACAGAACTATACCTGTGGACGGCATCAAGTCACTGTGTTTTGGCTATGTTCCCACCATTTTCCAAGAGGATGAGGATATCCGCAGGCTTGATGCCAAGGATCCCGATGAGCTTCAATTGGGCAGCTTGCCCGAAATCGCAGAGACCATGGTTCAGCTAGGATGCAATACGAGCACAGCGAACTACTTCAAGACAACGGACGCGGTCCACCAACATTTATTCGCAGGTACGCTCACACTTTCTTCCTCTCATCGACGACATTGCTAACGTATGAATTACGCGCAGTTCCCTTCGAGATCATCGGCATGCTCGGGAAGTCTCTCTACATGAGAAACAGCTATTACCGCATGCTGCCTAATCCGACACCGTATAACTGGGACAGAGACTTTTTCGATCTCACAAAGCTCATCCGAGAATTTGAGGCGGGGGTTGACGACAGAAAGTATATGCAGGCCTCGTTCCAGACTCACGCTCTTAAAGTTTTGGCCGGAAAGGTCGTGAAACAATTGGATAGAAACGAGAAGGATGTGAATCAACGAAAATTAAAACGAGAGGACGAGATCTCACAAGACAAGAAAAGGTGGGAAGAGGAGCGGAAAGGCAAGGAAGACCCAGAAGAAAAAGCACTGGTAGAAGCGGAAGTGGGACGAATGTTCCCATGGGCGAAGACGAAAGAGGGCGAGCAAAGAGAGGGCAGGAAGCCAACACAACAGCGGAGAGATCACCCAGCAGTGATGTCTGGCTACTATCTTCCTCTTCTCAACCAACTACACGACGCTATTGAGGAGTGCGACGAATATCTACGGTCGTGCGAGCGCGGTCTTGTGAACATGGTCGTTCGTGAGCATCTCCAGGAGATTCTCAAGATGATAAACGAACGAGTGACGGAGCAACCGAACGATAAGAAGGCAAAATCCACCGCAGTGGCGATGACTGGGGAAAAGAAAGATGCGAAGCAGCCAACGGGCTTGACCTTTTTCGAGAAACTCAGTGAGGCCAACCCAGAAGACAGGCAGCGTGAGTTCATGGGGACATACTTTGAGGACGTTCTCAAAAAGGTCGGAGGCCGCGCTGTTTTATCCTTCAAGCGCTYGAACAGGGCCTATGTCACAGGTCAAGGTACGGCCACTCCTGCTCTCACCCCAGCTGTCACTTTTCGCTCAACCGAGCCACATCGAACCTTGTCATTCTCGCCAACTACGCAAGCATTGGTGCCCACACAGGAAGCTGTCGCCCAGGCTATCTGGTGCACGCTGATTTTCAGAATGCTCTGCTGGCTGCAGTTGCACGACTTCGACAAAAAGGATAAGCAGTCTGCCAAGAGCGAGCTTCGAGGCAGCCGACTTCCTGTTTTCATCTCCTAGGCGGACGATGATGATGATGGCACGAGTGTACATGCTTCCCTTTTTTTTTTTTTTTCATTCTCTCTCTTCACTCGTTGTTGGCAGAAGAATATCCCCTTTGATACCATTGGCATGATCACCCAACCCAAAAGAGTTGGACAGATGTTTCTAAGAGGGCTAATTAATGCCTTGGAGTTCTTTATTGCTTGGTGTTGTTCTTTTGCATAGAGGTACCTATTGTTTTTGATCGCATGGCGTTCATGGGTTTGGATACTTACACACTCCTTGGCATGATAGACACAGCATTTGGTTACCTTTTTTGGTTATTTAGCAAACTGGCTTCAAGCGCTTTCATTGTTTACTCTTTTTGTCCCCATGTTTGTGTTGTTGCTTTGATACCCCAACTGCCGGCGAAAACGATCTTCAACCAGCTGGATGGGCATAACACTCGCCAGCGCGTCAAGGTACTGTACTCGCGATTCTTCAACAAGTTTGATACTACTGTTCTGCACATTTCGCCATCATTCCTAGCGGTTACTCTTACACTGTCTCCCAAGCTTGTAAACTTCAATGATGGCGAGCAAGTCTGCCGGCTTCATTCACACGCCCCAGTCACCCACCGCACGGACCACCATCCATCACGATGGCTCAGACGGGGGGCACCCACCCACATCACACAAATCGGACTGCTGTCGTGTCTCCAATTGCAGGGCACATTTTCTGAGGATGGTAACGCCAGAAATGAATTGGTTCTCTGCTTTGTCGTTTCTTGTTTCTACCCGATAATGGCGTTGGGACTTGCGACAATGCCGCGCAAGCTGACATGCGAAAACAGACCTTGGATCATGAGAGAACGAAGAAAGGTAAGAGAGGGGAAAGGATACCTGCGTATGCGGCACGCCAGGGTGCGTGTGCGGTCACCTCAAGGCAGGCCTCGCTGACCTGAAGGCATGGGGGGGGACTCGGAGAATCTTGACATCGAAGCCATTTGCGACCATCAATGACTCTGTATGCAAGCACTCAACGCGGACTCACGACAACGCTCGCGAGATTCGCAAGCCCACGAGGTGCGAGTGGGGCAATTGATGATTTGGCATTGCCCCTAATGCAAGCTCTTTGAACCAGTTCAACCACTGACGAACCGTTCTCACGGTCTCGAGAGCAAGGCCGACGAGGAGGTGGTTGGTGGTTGATTGGCCGCTTTTCCTGTCTCTGCTTGTGGTCTGTCTTGCAGAGCGCCCAGTGTTCGCTTCCGCCGGGTCTTTTTACGGGGTGCAGCGGTTTTTAGCAGGCGTTATTCGTAACACGACAGGTCATGGTTGACAGACCTGTCACTTACCGATCAACGGAGCAACTGGCGCTGATGTTCGTTGTTTCAGCAAATGGACTTGAAGAAGATCATGATCTTCTCCTGTCCATTTATATCCTCCGCGTGTTCGCTCTGGTTCTTGCGAGTTGTTTCGACTCACCTTGTTCACCTTCCCGGTGGTGCGTCCGCGGGTGTTTCCTGACCGAGACCAGACGAGCGGTGGAGACATCGGGACTCGGTCGATAGCCGACCTCACCGACGATTGGACATTCCAAAAGTGGCTGGGGACACCGTTGAAGTGGTTCCACACACACTTCTTCGAGATCAGATTGGTTGATCGGGGGTCAAGCGCGCCACAAACAAGGTGAAGCGCCTCGTTTCCAGACTTCCAACTGAAGCGAACCGCCGCCGGGGGAGGTAGCCGAAGGAGCACGGGCCATCATCTCACTCACCCATGGGAGAGACGAGCGGTGAAGAGATCCACAAACATTTCTTTGGTGGGAGTGGGGGTGAAGAGAGTTTCATGTTCTTCCCCGATCCTGGGTGGCTTTGTCACCGGGTCGAGGACCCCTCTCCGCGATGATATTTTCGAATTATCGAAAGAGCGGGGAAGGGAGGGACGAAAGGAAAGGACAGAGGCAGAAGACATGCTTCCAGTCGGGAAGTCCTCGAATGTCGAATGTGACAACTGCAAGGAAGCCCGACTCTGACATCTTCGCCCAATCATTGCCACTCTCTAATCGGTGTCATTGAACATTGACTGGTTGGTCAAGTGTCGTCAACTTCTGAGTAGCAGCAAGCAGCCCTGGAAATGCTACGCATAGGACGCATCCTCCGCCATTCCCGCTGCTTGCTTGCGTTGATTGCTTGCGTTGGTATGCTAGGCATGCTGGCTGGCTGTCGATATTCTCGTCTCCGAACGGGGAAACGTGGGAGGGCTTGCAAGAACAAGACTCGGGTTGGAGGAAGCATGACTGCAAGCATGAATCGATACAAGGTACATACCTACCTCCAGTGGAGGTCTCGTTCCGATTCTCATTCCCATATCATTTCCCCTCGTCCCCTCCCTGCTTCTGGACTTTCTTCTCTCCAGTGAGAAAAGAGAAAAGGAAAAAAGACGGTGGCTTACATATGACTGGACTGACTTGTACGGACAAAACCTACGAGGGAGGGCATGTCATAGCATGACGAATTAACGAATGGTAATGTCCCCGGCCCTGGCGTACTCAGTGGACCTGGACCTTACTTACCCTGACTTTGTTCTTGGCTTTTGCTTTTGTTTCTACTTCTCTTCTTTCTCCTCCTTCTTCTCACTTCTTACTGGACTCTTCACATTCGAATCTTTTGCAATACGACCGACCTAAAATCGAAACATACAACCTAGATCCCGGCTGCCTCAGTTGATCTGATCGAAGCTCAGCCCAGAGAGTGGAACATCAAGAGTCCTAGAGGCGAGAAGAGTGGCGCTGTATCCACACTTTCCTCCCAGGGGGCTGGCACCGACAAGCGAAGACAAGCGAACCGCGCGATCCTTTTGACAAAAACCACTTTAACTCTTACATCTTTCTTCTTTGACTCACCAAGACCATATTCCCGTCCAATACGTTTTTTTGTTACTTGGTTTCTTGTTCTTTCGTCAGCTACACCTATACCCCTCAACGACAACTAACAACGGCCCCAAAAGACCCGCCAGCGTCAGCCACGATCGAGTCAACCACTGGCTGGAATAACACTCGATTACTCCAGGCGTGGTACCCCGCCATTACAACGCCTACAGCACCTTTGGTCCTTTCAGGTCCAGCATATTAACACCACAACACCTAAAGACGACATATACCAACCGCCAAGATGCCAGGCGAAGAGATTATCACCATCGTCAACAACTCGGGCAAGATCATCAGCACGGTAAGGACTCCCCTGTCTTGCGGGCAGACCGTTGACACCTGTGTCACCCACCTTGTCTCACCTGCCAATTGGACATTTACTAACATCTCCGATATAGGGGAGGCAGCTGATGGGCATCTTCAAGGATGCCAAAGCTACATACCGTGAGAGGAAAGAAGCCGCAAAGGCAGAGCGCGACTTCCAGAACGGCAGCTATTCCTCTGGCCGATCACGTGGAGAAGTCCACATCACAGTTCCCCGAGGTCGAGGATACGATGAATACGACTCCCGGGGTCCCATCAAGAAGCTCGACGGCGGCAACATCAGGGATCGCAAGCTTCTCGGCGACAGCAGTGGACGCCGCAAATCCCACGATGACGACACCCGTTCCTTCGCCTCTCGCTACACCTCCGCTTCGCGCAGCAAGTCCCACCGCAAGCGATCATCGTCCCAAGCCCCGACTCCCTCAACAGCCCTGACAGAGGGCAATCTCAAAACGTACACGGAGATATCGGCAACAGCTCCATCGAAGCCGCCAAAAGGGTACAGCAAGGACCTAGAACTCGCCGGCCGACCAACCCTCAACCACGCCAACACCATGCCCGCCAGCCCGACCTTCGACGTCGCTGCTGCTTCAGGAAGCAGGAGTCGCAACCCCTTCAACCGTCGCCAATCCGAAGCCCCTCCCTCTTCCAAGAACAAAAACAGGGATCGAGACCACGACCTAGCCTACGGCGACCTCCCGCCCGACCTGCACCTCCGCGACGACCTCGACCGCGGCGGCCGTCACCGCTCCTCCCACGATAACATTAACCACTCCTACCCCGTCCCGCCTCAGGGGATCCCCGCCTTCGCCCCCGACTTCAGCACCCCGCAAGATGAACCCGAACAGAAGGAAGCGCTCGATCTCATCTCCCGCATCGAGTCCTTCCTGCTTGAAGCGCACTGCTTGCAGGCGTCGGCGTCGTGCATGATTGAGAATCTGCAGCAGAACCCGGAAGCTGCGGCGGCTGTTGCCCTGTCGCTGGCTGAGCTTAGCGCGATCATCGGGAAGATGTCACCTGCCTTTTTGGCTTTTCTGAAGGGTGGCAGTCCGGCGATTTACGCCTTGCTTTGTTCGCCGCAGTTCTTGATTGGCACTGGCATTGCCGCGGGAGTGATGGTGGTTATGTTTGGTGGGTGGAAGATCATTAGGAAGATTACGCAGGGGAATGCCAAGCAGAAGGAGGCGGCGGTGGAGATGAATGCGGTGTCTGGGAATGGAAATGGGAATGGGCCTGCTATGGGCGCTATGGGATTTGATGCGGGTGCAAGGGCTGGTGCCGCGGGAGGACATGAGGATGCGCTGGTGCTGGATGAGGAGTTGAGCACGATTGAGTGCTGGAGACGCGGGATTGTGGTAACGGGTGAGGAGGAGGCGGAGGTGGAGTTGAGGAGTCCGGAGGCGGATAAGGCGCTGAGGCAGAAGTTTAAGGAGGAGGTGGAGGTCAGTCCGGATGATTCGGTCTCTCAGGTGGGATTGGCGAGACGGACGACGGTGAAGAAGGAGTATAAGCCGAGTGGGTTGAGGGAGAGGTTGAGGGAGGCTGTTGGGGGGCATTCCAGTTCTGATAAGGAACGGGATGCGAAGGAGAAGGAGAGGGACAGCAAGGACAAGGATCGCGACAGCAAAGACAAGACCAGCAGCAGCAGCAGACGCCACCGCGACGACCTCGACATCCCCGATCGCAAGTCCTCCCGCGACAAGAAAGACAAAGCCACCAGCGAAGTCGGCGCCTCCTCCCAAGTCTCCTACCGCAGCTCCCGCTCTCACCGCACAAGCACTCGTAGCGAAGCCGGCGGCGGCTCCTCATCCCGTTCAAAACTGGACAAAGAGAGGGAGAAAGACACCAAGGAAAGAGAGCGAAAGTCGGCTTCGAGAGTCGGCACCAGCAGCAGCAAGGAGGTGAATCTTGATGATGGCGACAGCGGAAAGAAAAAGAGCAACATGATCAAGTCGCTGTTTAAGAAGATGAAGGATAAGGAGGATGAGAAGATTGCGACTAAGGATAGAGAAGAGAGGCGGGAGAGAGATGGAAAGGAAAGGGAGAGGCGGACCTCCAAGGAGGGACATGGAGAGCGCCATGTCAGGAGGGCTGCGAGCGTGGCGAACTAAGGCGAAGGTCATGATGGGCGAGAGATGATGTGAGATGAACATGGATATGAACACGACAAGAGATGGAATTTGGAATTTTTGACTAGCAAGAGGTGGGACTTGGGATTACGGGATGGGATTATAGGGTTTGGATATCGGGATACAGTTGCCACGGGAGCAATCAACATGTGCTGGACACGCGGCCGCGGCGGAACTTCGACATAACATTGGGGCAGGAACTACGGCGCATGAGGTGGTTGGTGTTGGTTTTCTTTTCCTTTTTTTGCCGTCACACAAATTGGATACAAACAGTGCTTGTCCTTTTCCTGGTCGATACCGCAGTGGTTGTTTCGTTTCTTTCTTTCATCGTCATACAGACAGACGCAGCTCGCTGTGGCAACATGGATCTGAGGCAAATGATCACATCAAGTTGTTGGCTCGGAGTTGCATATTTCAGTTACAGCTACTGTCAGATTCAAATAAAACGATCCTTTAGCTTTGTTTATAGACTTGACTTCAAATACTACGTTTCTCCAAACATCTTCTGTCTTCGCTGCTGCACGGTTCCTGGACCTGCCCCTATCCTACCTTATCATTCCAATACCGACTATCGCCGTTATGCTGTCATAAGTTCCTCGATAGGTATCGTACATGGATGACACTATGTGCCGCTCCGTTGGTTCCTCGATGGTGGGAGTGCAGGATTATTACCTATTGAGGCTGTTGGCTCGAAGACATCTCGGAAGTCTCAATCTCCGGCTCTGCCACAGCTCTGCCACAGCTCTGCCTGGGAACTCAATTCCCAATGCATGTTGCTCTCCAACGTTTAGACGTGAGAATCTACGTGATGTATTCGATATCACTGGCTACATCAGGTCACTGGTTGGTGGACCAGGGCGGCCGCTGCATCAACATGAAAAGCACAGAGATACCGGAGGCCGAAGAAGGAGGAAGTCAAAAGAGTCGGAGGGAGTCATCGTCAAAGGGACAAAGTAGGTAAGGTAGGTTTGTTGGAATGATAAAGTGTAGAGGTATATAAGATATGGGTTTGTTCATTACGCCTTGCCTCCTATACACACCGCTATCAGCATCGCTTCGAAAGTTCCTCTCTCCTCGAACAGTTGTTCGTCAACTTGACGCTAGAGGTAACCATGACCTCCGCCACCTCCCAAAGACCAACAACAGCCCAAGTCTACGCCACCCTCAAAGGCCAGACTCTGCGCTTCCCCAGCCTTGACTCAACCTTCTCCTTCTTCCCCACGGAACTCAGCCCGCACTATGATGAGCTCAAAGCCATCGTCGATAGAAACATTGAGCAGTCGATTGATGAGGAGGAAGTGAGGGAGAAGGCAAAGAAAATCAACATTGCTCTGTTCTGCGCATAGTGAGTATTGCCCTTATTTGATCGGGATGATAAAGTCGGAGAGAAGAATGAGACGACGGGCGGTCAAAGTAAAACGGGGAGAGATTGAAGATTATGGTACTAATGAGAGTGTGCGAAACCAAGTTGGTACCCCCGCTCCTCCCTCTCCCGCCTCTCAACAATCAGCTGGTTCCTCCTCTGGATCTTCCTCTGGGATGACGAAGCCGAGGAGTCAACAACCCTCGATCTAGACTCGAACTCGACGAGTACCTTGAGTGAAAGGGCGTTGAAATACGTTGCCTTCCACTTGGGTCTTGATCCTCCATCCCCACCGTCAAACAACACCGTCCTCCCTCCCTCTCCCCCATCCAGCCACGGCGACAGCAGTGACAGTGACTGCGAGTCCATGTCCCACAAGCCGAGCCAAACGAAAACAGAACAGCCCCCGCCAACAAAATACTCAACCCTATTCAAGCCCGCAGCCGAGGGCTTCAAACAAGGCTGCACCCCCGCCGAACTAACAAGGCTCTACTCTGAAATCTCACTGTACCTGCGCTCTTCCAAACTGGAAGTAGCCACCTACGCCGATGGTCACGGCTTCGTCCCTACCGAGGAGGAGTACTGGGTTTATAGGCGTGGCACGAACGGGATTGGGTTCTTCTCTTGTCTGGGGGAGTTCATGACCGAGACCAGCATCCCTCAATATCTCTTCGGGACAGAAGAGATGAAGACGTTGTGGGAGGAGTTGGCGAGGAATGTTGTTATGTACGTTCTCTCAGGTCCCAGGGTTCTTCCTCCTTCCGGTTTCAGTTGGGTGAGATCGCTAATGGGTTCTGGCGGCAACAGCGTAAACGACATCCTCTCCCTCCCCAAAGAGCTCAAAGTCAACTGGCCTGGTTTGGTCGCCATCTACCTCACCTACCGCGGCACCCAGAACTCCAACCTCAACCGAGCCATCACTCTCCTCGTTGAGGAGCTGAGTCAAATCAGTGATAAGATGGAAGCAGCTGGAGCGAGACTTCGGGAGATGGTCGCTCAAGATACCTCCTCTACTGACCCTATGGTGAGGGAGGATGTTGAGAAGTATCTGCACTCGGTGTACACGGTTATGACGGGGCATTATGAGTGGACGTCTGTATCCCCCCTTTCCATTAAGGTACCTTGCGGGGGCTGAGAAAGCTGACGTCTAAACAGATTAGCAACCGAGCGGTATGGTCTTGCGAAAAGGGGGTGGTTAAGGGAGGATAAGAGTGTTGTTATTCCTTTGTGAAGACCGCTATTTTGTGACTGGGGTGGGTGATTTTGCGTCTGGGAAGACTTACGTACCTCTATTTAAGGATAGCATTGCCAAAGCACCAATGCCGGAGCAAGACTCAAGATCATGACGCCACAGGCCATCGGGAAGGAATCACGCTTGTTATCATTTACGCACAGAGAGTCAGTCCTAGGAATACATGTATAACGGCTCGTAAAATATGGCACATCTGGATATGCTCCCTTCAGTTCCAAATACAGTCAGTAAGACATCCACAGAAAGGAGACGGTTCTTGCGCTATGCTATAAGATTGATCTTGGGTATATGCAGTGCAATCTGACATGGAAGAAACCAAGCTGACAATCAGTGACTAGAGCTCGCAACCTCACTCAGCCATCTCCCTATCCGCCGTGTCCTCTTTCAGCGCCGCCTCAGTTTTCCCCTCCACAGCCAGCTGACTCTGCAACCCCTTCTTATCAACAACCATAGCCCTCTGCAATTCCCGTTCCTCCTCCCTAAGTCTCGCTCGTTCAACCGCCAACCTCTTTTCTTGTCTTCTCTTTTCCTCTTCCACCCTCTTCTCCCTCTCCTCCAACGCTTTCTCTCTCTTCTTCCGTTCCTCTCTAGCTTTCCTTAGCACTTCATCCTCCTCTTCTCCTGCAGCACTTTCGGCCTCCGGAGGCGGGACAAGACCCTGGATATACCCCTCGATGAATTCGTCGCGCGTTTTCGCGTCGAGGGAGATGTACCGGATGTCTGCCAAGATCTGACTCGGGAGGCTGGCTACCGAGGACCGGTTGTTCAGCTGCCGGAGCGGTACACTCTCTAGCAACTTCTTCAGGTCGCTCTTGAGCTGCGATTGCGGTAGTTTCAGCCGGTTGATATGTTCCCTGTACAACTTTTCTCTTTCCTTGTCGTTGAAGCTCCTGTGATGCGCCGAATCCTTCATCACATCCTCTTTCCGGTATTTCCTCTTAAACTCCGCCCAATACAACTTCGGCGTTGCGTGTTCTTGCAGGAAAGCCAGGTACGGTATCCTCGGGTCTTTCTTCTCCTCTTTTGCCCGGGCTTCTTTCAAGGCTTGGATAGCCTCGCGGGACCACTCATCGTAGACTTCCCTGCGCTCGCGCATGGATGTGAGCACGGTATACCGCGGGTCGGAGAAGACACCCGTCTTGTCGCCTTCCTCGATCAGCTTTTGGAAGGGGGAGTAGGGGTTTATGCGGAAGTCGGCGAGGAGGTCGCGGAAGAGGAGGCGGGCATCGGTATCGGAGAGAGGCTCGACGTTTTCTTCTTGTGCTGCAAAATCGTATTCTTGGTCGATGTCCATGCCATCGCCTTCCATCATGGCGAGCTGAGCGGCGAAGTCGTCTTCTGTGAACTCGATCGGCCCCTGGTTTTCGTCTTCGGTGCGCTGGCGCTTGGAGGGGTGCTCGGGGTCGTCGTGGTCTGCGCCTTCGTCGTCGGTGACTTCTACTTCTTCGTATTCTGAGCTGTCGTAGTCGTGCGTCTCCTCTTGACCCTGCTGCTCTGAGCTGACTTCCTTGCCCTCCACCTTTTCCTCCTCCTTCTCGTGACTCTTGTACTTCGGATCCTCCTCGAGCGGTGGCTCCCCGGCGGCCTTCCTCCTGATCCTTTCTTTGTCCAACTCCACCACTGCTGGCAAGATCTTCTCCGGAATCCGCCAGTAACTCGCGTTCTTCACCGGGTTATAAGCAAACCTCCTCCCATATTTTGTGTAAACCAGGAACCACGGTTCGCAGCCCGGGATGGCGATCTTGGCTTTTGGCTTGTCGGCGGGCTGTGGTCGGGGCCTCTGTTGCTGCTGGCTACCGCCTCTGCCTCCTCCTCCAAAACCTCCTCGCCCGCCTTGGTGCTGAGGTTGGGACTGTTGAGCATACTGCGCCATATACGCATTGGCGACGCGTGGATCGGAGAGGTTTATCGCGGGAACGGATTGGTGTTGGAGGTAGCTCATGGAGGGGTTCGCTGGCGCTGCGGCGAGCGAATGGGCGCCGAGGCCTAGCGAAGCGGACGGAGGACCGAACGGAGAAGCGGTGGCGGGAAAAGTAGGAGTCGGGGCAACGCCGGGGCGCTTGTAGGTTGACTCTTTGGTCGAGGCATTGTAGTAGTAGGTGTGGCCGGTGGGCGCTTTGTGTTCGGTCCAGCCTGGTGGCAGGGGAGGGAGAGCACCGGGGGAGGGTTTGTATGTTGACTTTAGCATTGTGGCCGTAGTCAAATGTGCCGTGGAAGTTTTTTTTGGGTAGAATAAGAATGGCTGGGAGACGGAAGATGGAAAGATGGAAAGATAGAAAGATGGAATTCGCAAGGCTGAACCGAATCGCAAAGCGAAAGTCGCTGTCGCATTGAACTTGGACTTGCAAGTGCTGGTGGAGACTGCTGGTGGAGACAGCCAGTGGAGAACGCGGTTCGCGTGCAGGGATCAGGAAACTGGTCAGCCTTGCGGCAGGCAAATCGACATAGGCACGACAGTTAAGGCAGCGGGGGAAGGGTTAGGGTTGTTTCGGCAAGTCGCCGATGCTCCCGTTTGAACCTCATTGCCATTTTGGATTCTCTCCCAGTCCTTTTCAAGTGAGGAATAGTACACCATGGATCACGCGAATAGCTGTCATCACCGTTCGATTGGAACAAGGAATCTAGCGCGCTACCTACCTCTGCAGTGTCATCAAGCTCCAGGGCAGACAGTTCCTCTGCGA
Organism: Neurospora sp. CHS-2018a; assembly: GCA_009802275.1. Lineage (NCBI taxonomy): Eukaryota > Fungi > Ascomycota > Sordariomycetes > Sordariales > Sordariaceae > Neurospora > Neurospora sp. CHS-2018a. The sequence goes on from RAKG01000083.1 coordinate 99,100, forward strand.
GCAACGAAGCCCGCTCTTCTTCTTCCTCCTCTTCATCTTGTTGCTCATCTGCCATCGACTTGCCTCTTTCTTCCATTTTGTTTACGCTGGAATTGACTCCCTTCGGATGCTTAAGTGGGATCTTAGGAGGATTCTCAGGAGGCGGCCTCTCCCCGACCTTCAACACAACCCCATCAACAACCATCTTCCCGTCCCAGTCTCTCGCGAACCTCTCCATCTCTTCCTCACTATGCAGACTAACCCACCCATGTGTCTTCAGCGGCCCCGACCTAGCCGGGGGACAGACCGCTACGGCCTTTGGTTCCCCAAAGTTCCTCGTCACGAAGTTGAACAGGCGTGCTGGTCTACTCAGGGACTCCGGCAGGTGCGCCGTTCCGTCCCTGTCATCTGTCAACACCGGTACAACTTTGACTGTCCAAGGGAACTTCTCCGACGGCCTCGGTACCCATTCCCACAGCTTCCTATTCCCGTGCTCCTCCCACGTAAACCTTTTGACCACCAAACCCCCTGCCTCTGGCGCCCTCGCCAGTAGCGCAAGCATTGTCCCCAGCGTGCGTACAGCGTCCATACCAGCCGAGTGGTGCCTCGCTCGGGGCTGTATCCCATGGTTACGCCGGAAGTTGAGAGCCAACATGGTATCCCGCAATGAAATCTTGAGGTGCGTCTTATGACTCTCCTTTTTGTCTTCCCATCTCGCATCCGCAAGACCGGTGTGCGAAATATCACACCAGTGCGTAACATAGTCTCCCAACAGAGGGAAAACGGAGTCGATAGCACGGTGTTCAAGCTCCATATCGAACCCTGCGAGGATGATAGGGGCCGTGGGGTTATGGAGGCGGATGGACTGGAATACTGAGACAACAGCGGACTGGAGGTGGGTGATGGGGTGGTGGACCACCTCGCCGTAGTGGAAATGCTCGTAAGACCGGGCACGCTCACGGCCAAGAATGGCGAAGCAGTGAGATTCCAGGCGGTAGTGAGAGGCGAGGGTGTCGAGGTCGATTTGGCCTTGGTGGCGGTTTGGGAAGGGCCATGGCCATGAGCCGTCCTCTGATGCTGCGGAGGGGGACATGACAGGTGGCAGGACCGAGATGCCGACTGAGGTGACACCCTGCGCTATCCCCTCGATACCCTCCACATCGATGCCAATGCAGTAAGAGTGAGGCACCAGGGAGCGCAGATGATGGAATGTGGTGATTTTCTTAGTGGATGACAAGCCTGGAGATGCTGCCGGACTATCAAGACATGGCGTGGAAGACGGCGTGCAAGACTCGGACGATGGCGCACGGTGTGGTGTGCATGTGCCAGGTGGCGCTTGTGCACGGGATTGGGGGCCGGCGTCTAAATCGGAAAGGGAAAGCGAATCAAGTGACATTTGGTGAGGGGTGGTGGGTGTTGATTGTGCCGCTAACGGTGGTCGGACTCGGGATACTATTCGACTTGGCGATGGTTTATCGATTCTATCAGACGGCGGGGTGAGCTGATGGGGCGTCGTTGAGGGTGTTGGCGGGACGTTGAGGCGTGGGTGCTGACTGAAGTCAGTGATGGGAAAGACAGCAAGTGTGAGTAGGTATATGTACAGAATGAGAGTTACAGAATGAACAACAGTGACAGCTCAGCCAAACATGTGAAAACAATGAAGAGGGAATATGAATTCGTTGGGTGAAGATGAAGGTTGAACGTGTTGAGATTGAGGTCAGACGAATGTCCGCGTCCGGGTAGTCACGCGGCCCGTACAAATATTGGAACTCTGCAGTCAGTGCCGCCCTAATACATCAGCCCTATTCTGTACAGCGCCCTTAGCACCGCTGCTATAGGGCCCACTGCGCTAAGAGCGGGCGGTCCCTTAGTGGCCCGATCCTGCCGTTTTAGCGTGCTGCACTAACAATTTTGGACCGCACCCCATCCATCGCCTACCCCACCGAACCACTGCATTGTTGACCATTTCCATCTCGAACACTTCGGATTCGAACCAAACACCAACTCGACATCCACGTCGCTGCAGCTTCTGACTAGCTCCCAACATACGGCATCTACCTGACTGGACCAAGTCTGCCGCTTGTTGGCCTTGACTTTTCTTCTTCGTCTGTCCTTTCGTGCGCGGTCTAAGCACTAGCTCCCTGGCATTGCTACATCGGTCTGTGAGTCTGTCAAGGGAAGACGACATCCATCTCGCAATGTGGCCTCAAAAAACAATCCGAGATATCACCAGACCGGTCGAGGCCGGACTGCTCAAGCTGTGCCTTACAAAGCCCGATAGCACCTACGGCAAAGCGGACAAAACAGGCAGAGCCAGCTGTTCCCTTCAATATTTCTGACCAACAAAGGAGAGGAAGACCAAGCACTGGGTCATCTGCACATGGTCGTTTCCGTATCGCAGGGCGAACCCAAGACCTCACAATGTGACCGATTCACAAACCGCATATCTTGGATAGTTTGCGTCTGAGATCATGGCCCATATGGCACAGCATGACCCTCCACCGCCCACCGCCATCTTTTTCTCAACGTTTTTGCTGTCCAGCCTAGACACTGGCAGGAGTGGCTGACTGTCGTGAAGGCTCAAGTGAGACCTTTCCACCTTTCGTCAACCTCCTTTCTGGAACCCATCCATTCAGGTCATCACAAGTCCTGATAACACGCCTAAGCATGCCCGCGGCCCGAGACTAGTCGGCCGTCAAAGGTTGTACTACGGCCCGGGACATTGCAACGTTCGTTGGAAGCCATGAAGCCTCGAAGGACCCTTTTCTTCGCTATTGATGTCGCCATGTTACCATGTAGACCGGACAGTGCGGACGCTAGGCTACCTTGATGGTGATCACTGGAAGGCCAGGTATTTGTCTCAAAGCTTGGACTCATGCATGCCATGTGGAAGACTTCAAGACAGTGCCTCAACCAGAGTTTGATGTTTACGGACGGCCTGCCTTTGTTTGCGAGGGGCAACCTATATCTACTTGTACTGTCCTCAGCCAGGATCTCTTCCTTTGAGATCAAGTGCCTCTCCACTTCCCTGTCATCGTTTTTACCAACTACCGAGACTGATTTTATCCTGGACCACCGCCAACATGCCTCTCTCATCAAAGTCAAGCGACTTGATCCTCGATCACAAGCCGATTAAGGACTCCGATACCCAACTCACAGCTGACTCCCTCCGCCGACTCAGCACCGTCTCGGCCGACTCAGACTTTGAACTCATCTACTTTGACGAACCCCATCATCTCTCCCAGGCAGAACCGCAAGACGCCACCTCCGATGATGACAATGCCTCCACAGCATCAGACAACTTGATGCGCATGGACAATGCCTCCAAAGCATCAGACAAACTAGAAAACTTGATGCGCGTGGACCGCTCTCGCCGGTGGCTCGACAGGCTCGTGCGGGGTTTACCGCATTACAACTCCCACATCTCTCAGACTCCCGCCTTTACCCATCACATCTCCCCCTACGGCCGCCGCTACCACGGTTTCCAGTCTTCCTGCGGCTACATCCTCCCTAACGATCCTCCCGAACAGGAGCGGGAAGACCTTCTCCACCTTTTGTCATTGGGCCTCACCTACGGCCGCCACTTTCTGTCCCCCATCGGCGACAACCTCAACAAGATTCTGGATCTCGGCTGCGGAACAGGCAAATGGACAGTGGAAGTCGCCGACAAGTTCCCGTTTGCAAAGGTGGTGGGGGTGGATTTGAGCATGATTCAACCGGTGATGAGTCCGGAGAATGTGGAGTGGTGGGTTGATGATGTCGAGGATGAGGAGGAAAACTTCTTTGAGACGGAGGGGGATGATTATGACTTTGTTCATGCGAGATACCTACTTCCCATGGTAGTCGATCCAGCGGGACTGATAGGAAAATGCTTCGAGTGAGTTTCCCTCCTGACCCCTCTCCTACTATCTCCGAGGCCAGAGCTTCAATCCTCCTGCTCTTGAAGAACAAAGAGGCTAACACAAGGCCAAAAAGTCACTTAAAGCCAGGCGGCTGGATCGAAACACAGGACCTCCACCCTCACATCAAGTCTGACGACAATTCCATTCCCGCGAAGGAGATGTATCCGCCCGGGCAGTTCATGGACTTGACAAACATAGCTTGGGCCCAAGCAGGCACCGACTACCGCATCACTCCCCAGATAGGAGAGATGATGAAAGAAGCCGGCTTCGTCAACGTGACGTGTAGACAGTTCAAGGTACCGCTGGGTCCATGGCCCAGGGACGAGTACGACCCCCTTTCCATTTCCACCCCCCGAATGTGCACAGATATTGGAGACAGAAAGGTTGAAGCTGACAAAAATACATGACAGGAGGATGAAGAATCTTGGAAAATTGCTGTGGGCAGCGACGGAGGAGTTGGTACCCGCTATCATGGCGACTTCATCGATGAGGAAGTGTTTCGACGAGGAGGAAGTGAAGGAGCTACAAGAGGGTTGTAAGACGGCGATGAGCGATACCAAGATTCACGGGTATATGTGGATGTATTTCTGGTATGGGCAGAAACCACTGGTTGAGGAACAGACGATGCCGGTATGAAGGTCGAATGCATGAAGGATGGGGACGTTGAGGCAAACTAGAAGAAAGACACATGGAGAATGAAGACAAGGGAACAAAAAGAGAGGACACAAACAAGAAAATGACAAAAAGAATCGATCCACCCAGGGGTCGAACCTGGAACCTCCTGATTCGTAGTCAGACGCTCTGCCATTGAGCCAGCGGACCTTGATTCATAGTAAGATCGAAAGCCAGTCCCTATGAGGGCGAATGTGCACCCGCCGCAAAAGTTTTCCATGTCAGTTTTCGGATGATGTTCGGCCGAATTTGGTGGGCACGTGACGGGGTCAACAGGGGTCTGTAAGTGCGGGGGATCCACGACCCCACCTTCAGATCTCGACCCCTCATCGGACGACATCTTCCATTGCCAGCTCGATGCTTAACGACGACCACGGAAGACAATACGGACTAACTCGAAGCAATGAATGAAGCGGTTGGACAACACCAGATCGGCACGTTACAGTCATCACGACGTTGTCCGCCGCGAATGCCCTAATCGAGTTTCGCTGCAACCTGACGAGCATGCACCCCGGACTCCATTCGGCTGTAGTGTTACCTAACCCCCACAACATCGCCACCGGGGTGGTGACCGAAAACCTACCGGTAACTGAATATCATGTTCTCGAACGTTCCCGCGCGCCCGGGTCACCGTTCAACGACGTTCCTGACATTGACTGTTGGTCGTTTAAAATGGGTTTTGATACGATGTGGAGCTTCCAACACCGAACGAATTTCGGGTTTGCCTGAAACTCGGGCGAGTTTTGAAGCTCGAAATGGCTCACAACTTGACAAACCTGACAACCCGACAGTGAACGGTGAGGAAGCCAGACGTTCCAGGATGCAATGTCTCGAAAGAGTCGACGGTGCCTCGGCGTCACTTGGCTGAGCCAATGAATGGACAACATAATCGATGGACGCCGATCCTAGACCTCGCCAGCTTGGAATTCGGGGGAGGATATCCGGCCAAGAGTTGTCTAGGGGCTTATGATCAACTCTCCCCCATCAAGATCTCCGCACCGCCTCCTCATCTTCGGGCGACCGGTTGATCCCCTCAACCCCTCACGGACACATCGGTCACTCAAGGCAGCTCGGATATAACATGAACAACTGGACCCCCCTTCTCGAACCAAAGCAACAGCAAAGCCTCACCACCAAGCATCACAAACAACCGCACGACAATCCCAAAGGGAACTCCCCAACATGGCTCCCACTCCAGATCTCAACGTTCCCCCCTCCCCCTCCACCGTCTCGGTGTCCATCATCAACTCAACCGCCACCCTCCACGGCGTGCCCGCCAAATCCTTCGTCTCCCCTCCCCAGCATGGACACGACTGGCTCGCAGCCCCCATGTTCGCCTTCCTCATCCAGCACCCTACCACCGGCCGCTCTCTCCTCTTCGACCTCGGCATGCGCAAAGACATTGAGAATATGCCTCCCAAGTTGCTTCACCACTTTGACGAAATCGGGTGGACTTTGTCAGCGGAGAAGAACGTTGCCGATATCCTGAAGGAAAACAACTTTGACGTTTCGAAAGTGGAAGCGGTGGTGTGGTCCCATTACCATTTCGATCACATCGGCGACATCACCACCATCGGACCGCAGGCGGCCTTGATTGTCGGACCGGGGTTCAAGAAGGGGTTAATGCCGGGGTACCCAGCCAACCCGGACTCGCCGATCCTAGAAGCGGATTACAAGGATCGGGAGTTGATCGAAGTGGACTTCACCTCGGCCGCGCAAGACGGCAAAGACTGGAAACGCCTGCAAATCGGCCGCTTCCCAGCAGTGGACTATTTCGGTGACGGCTCCTTCTACCTCCTCGACGCCCCCGGCCACGCCATCGGACACATGTGCGGTCTCGCACGGGTCACCTCCCAGCAAACAGACGGATACGACAGCTTCATCTGCCTAGGCGGCGACGCCGTCCACCACGTCGGCGAGATCCGCCCCTCGCAATTCAAGCCTTTGCCCGATGAGATCTCTCCCAACCCGTTCCTCCCTGCCTCGGCCGGTTGTGACAGCAAATGCCCCGGCGCGGCGCTCCAGAGGCTGCTGCCCAACCCGGAACTACCGACCAAGAGCTTCTACGAAGCCGCGAGGGGAGAGGCCTGGCACCATGATGTTGAGCAGACGATCGATACGGCGGGCAAGTTGCAGGAGCCTGACGCGCTGGATAATGTGTTGGTGGCGATTGCGCATGACGACACGTTATTGGACGTGGTGGATTTCTATCCGAAGACGATGAATGAGTTCGTGAAGAAGGGGTGGGTACAAAAGGTACATTGGAGGTTCCTTCGGGATTTTAGAGATGGTTTGAAGAGCAAGGAGGAGAGGGGGGGTGTTGAGACGGTGGAGTGGCCGCATAATAGTACTTGGGGACGCATTGAGAAGAAGTCGGCTTAGATATTGTCTTAACAGTTTTGTGTGTAATACTGAAGAAGAGATGTTAGTGCCCTAAACCTACCCCTCGCTCCATTCCATGGTTCCAAACGAAGTGCATTCCACACATCAACATCATGCTCAACGATACACTCAACTAACAAAACTCAATTTGGTATTACCTGTCAACAAACAAGAAACAGACTCCGTCTCCCCCCCTCAGACAAGAAAGACGCACAGATGTAGGTATCAAACCCTCAATTTTCCCGACAGAACACCTCCAAGCCGTCTCCGTACCAACAGAAGCATCTCCAGACCATCTCCCCTCGTAGCGAAAGCACAAACTTTCCACATTCCTGTACCATCCATTACCGGACTATACGTTCGCACGCCTACGCTTGCCCTACAGACACTGCGAATAATAATCATTCTGATACCGACACGCACTCCCGCTTGCGCAAGTCTTGCACCCATTCCAGTTCTTTCCGTTGCACTGGCCGTACTTGGCGGTTGTGCAGCTGCCTGGAGGGTTGGCGGGCGGGTTGTTGGCGGGTGGGTTACCCCCTATATACTTGTTAACATCGAGACTAGAACAAACACCACTCTTGTATAGAAGGGGGAAACGGGGACAGGGTAACGGGTGGAGGTAGAAGATGACGAATGGGTTGGAGAAGGGGAGGATGTAGCGGAGGAGGACGGAGCGGAGGCTGAGTACCGTAAGCTGGGTGATGAGGTTGAGGATAGAGAGGAAAGTGGTGACGAGGACGGGGTGAAATGACATTGGAAAAGGATACAGCTGTGCTGTGAGCGGGACGGGACGGGGAAAACCTACCGTTTGGATTGCTAATAAGCACCGGAGTCCCCAGTTTCGTCGTTTCGTCGATGCTGCAGATATTGGCACAGCCCTTTTTGTCTCCCGGTCCAGTCACAGGCCCAGCTGCCTCCGTACTATTATAAACCATCTCAATCCACTGCACCTGCATCTCGGCCTTCCCACCCTGCCCCATAACGCCTGACCAGCTGCCCCCATCGCTCCAGACATTGAACATCACCTGGCTCGGATCCCTGGGTGCCTGGAAGCTAATCCTGCTAGCCTCCACGCCGTTCACGAACCAAGTTGACTGCCCAGGCGTCCAGTCCATCCTATAAACCGCCCAGTCGCTCCACTTCTTCCCACTTGGCATGGACGCGTTCCTCGTTGCCTCTTTGATATCGCTAGTGCTGTTCCAAGAAGGTTGATTGGTATACTGGATATAACTAGGCGGATCCTGCGTGCGAATCTCCAGATCGGCTTCCTGAACCAATGCAATTTGTTGAGGTTGAGGAGGAGGCCGGTAGGTGAACATGGCTGTTACTGCGCCCGGAGAGCCGCGGGTGCGGGCGAGCATGCGCAGGGAGAGAAACTGGTAGGAGGTGAGCTTGGATTCGAACTCCGCAGAACTTTGGAAGCCAGAGCCAGGGCCAGAGGGCGTGCAAGGGCCGCCGGAGGAGTGCCGAACTGTTCGCATCACCAAGTATGTCTGCCCATTAGCGTTCGAATCAGAAGAGCGCTCGATGTAGATGTTGTTGAACGAGTTGACCATTGGCACTGTGGCGTCGTTGACGTCGGTGATGTTTAAGCGCATTAGTTCGGTGTTGTTCCAGGTCTGGATGCCCCAGTTGTCTTTCCATTGGTTCGAATCGAAGTAAGAAGAAGTCGGAGGAGCGGCGGCGTTTCCCTCAAATGTGGAGATTGGGTTTGGCGTTTTGGCGTATTGTTGGAGGTTGCGAAAGTCAAAGAACTTGTGTTGGCGAAAATAGTTTGTGGACGTGGCGTTGGTTCTGTAGCAGTGGCAGTTTGCGTCGGTGGTTTCGGGGTAAGCTGCTGAGGTGAGGTTGATGAAATAGCCGGTCATGACCAAAAGGCCCCAAGGCCATGTAGTCGTGGTCACCATGGCTGGATCTGGTTGATGAAAGAAGGGAAAGGCTTGGCAGTGCAATGGTCTAGACTTCACAGGTTGGCGATAACGGGGGGATACGAGAGAAAGAAATATCTGGGGGTGGACTGGGGCTCAACTTTGCAAACGGGATCATCAGTTACCACACTGGCGGCCATGCATCATTACGGCTCCGAACATTCCTGGCCCAAACGGCTTCTGAAACCGGGATCAGGCCGTCGAAATTGCCAGGTTTGGACACATAATTTGGGCCAACATCTTGAACAGTGACAAAAGCAGTCAAAGGAAGCACTCGCCCCCAAAGTTGGTTGCGTCAGGAAAGGGAGGCAACAAATAATGGGGAGGAAAATCAAAGGAAAATTACAAGGCACGCAAGGGCAACGGTCCAACAGATCCAACCTTCGGCAGTCGTTTGGTGACACGGGCTACTGGGACGGCAGAGATGCTCATTTGCTCGGGACTCGGAGAGCAATTCGACAGTTGTGCCTGTTTGCGTGTACATCCAGATTAAATATTTAACCGTACAGGTTATATCCTCAGGCATATGGACTGGGGTGCATAAGCGGGAGAATGAGAACCAGTCAACGGAATGAGGTTCGAGAGCAAGGAGCTTGCGCAATCGAAGGTCGATATATTGGGGTATCAAGTTTGTATGGAACACAACAAAGCCAATCTGAAATGGATCGTTACCTTGGCGTGGTCGGCCCAGGCAGTCCTTGCCGTCCTCTTCGTCTCCACCACTGATCAGAAGGCATGAGATGAAGGGGGTAACAGCCGAGAAGTGAAGAACGGCTGCGAGGCAATGCCATGTCTGCCGAACGGGTTGATGCGGTGATGAGATATTGTCTCGGGCCCTGATGTAGCTCTGTACAGACAATCACCTGTCTTCGTCTGGTGAGAAGTTGGATGATAATCAATGTCCTTGCCGTATCATACGGCTCTTCCCTTCGGTATCCTGATTCCTGACGGGGTTATCTGACAATCTCGAAGCGCGACGGGCTGCCATCCCAGCCACAGCATACTCAAAACAGATACTCATCCCATCGATCTTCATGGTACGCGTAGAAAAGCTCATCGAAGCTGTGCCCATGGTCCTCTCCCAACTGTTGCATGAATGCCGCAAATGTAGGAGGCCTCCGTGCTTCGCGTTCCGGATCCTCTTCCTCGTCGCCGGAAAAGTAGTATTCGGACGCTTCATCCTCTTCTTCAAGCTCAAGTTCGGTCTCTTCTTCAAGCCCTCCATTGCCCATTTCGGGTAATATGTCCCCTCCATCCTCGTCTTCAAAGTCATCCTCGTCCAGGGGTTCGACATCATCCTCATCCTGATACGAAGGGAACAAGTCGAACGTCCGAAAGGTAATGCCTGCTCTCAAACAGCGCAGCCTTGTTTCCTCGACTTCTCTGTTGAAGCGTCTGTGGAACCTGCTTTTTGCAGGCCACGAGTGAATGGCCAGCGATATGCTCGAGAGCTTCGGTGACTGGGTAGCGCAGAGGCAGGCTACGCCGTGCAGTATCATGTCGAGGTTGGCGAGATAGCTTTGCTTCCAGTCTTTAGCAGTTCCCCACTCGCACACCAAGGTGAAGTCACGCAGTGATGGCGGAAGCAGCTGACATAGCCTCTCACCGTCATCTTCCTCGAGAATCCCCAGGGTGCCGAAAACGCCTCGGTAGTCGAGGGTAAGGCTCTCAAGCCGTCCAAGATGTGGGATGCACTTGAGTCGGTGATTCTCCGGTTTCCTCGGACGTTCTCTCCCGCGCGTAAGATAATGGCCCTCCGACAAAGCAACCAACTCGAGGCTGCGCAGCGAATCTGATAGACCGGTCAGGGCAACATCAAGGGTTTTCCCCTCGGGCAACAGGTCCCTGTCATCGTCCGTGGTGCTCTCTTCGAAATGGACAAGTAGATCCTGTAGGTTGGTACATGCCAGACATAGCGCAACCAGCCTCGGCTCATGGATGCGGCTGCCGTACAGACGAAGCTGTTGGATGTGGGGAAGCGGAGGTATCGTTGTGTCTTCGTAGAAGAGGTTCGACGCCGAGGAACAACAAAGCTCGAGGATTTTGAGATTCTTGAGATCAGGTAAGCAAGCAATGGTATAGTGTGAGAGCAGCTGGGGGAAAGTTGCATCTCGACTCGGCTGTTCGTCTCTATGGCAGTAGATGCGCAGAGAAGATAGGTTGCGCATCTGATGAAAGGGGAAGTACCGCGCGAGGAAGGTCTGTCGATGGTTGACGGGTTCGGGCGAGTTCATATAGCTCAATATAGTGGCGCGGAAGGCCGGGAGTAACACGTCGTTGGCGGTGGGGTCTTGGAGTTCCTGGTTGGGTAAGGGGTGATCGGGAAAAGCAAAGAGAAGGTCTCTGAGGTTGGGGGCGTGCCAAGTGATGATCATGAGGAGCTCCAAGCCGATGGAAGCGGGACTGACGCCGATGACGCCGGTTTGGCCCTGCCATCTCACTGGCGGCGGTTAGAAGGTGAACAAAGACCCAAGCACCGGGATCCAGATATGTATCCTACCTCCAGTTTGTCTTTCCCATTCTCGATGTATGCCCATGATCATGCTAGTGCCAGTGATATTGGCCATGCATGTGATGTGGCGGATCCAAGGCTTGATTTCCGGATGCTTGATCATACGCAGATACAGTGTGACGAGCGCCGTTTCGTTGTAGATGAGGATATTCCGCCAGAGAAGCGGTCTGGCGACGGCGAGCATGCGATGGGAGGTCTGGGCGAAGCTAAGCAGCTCACGGTGGGCGAGATGCCATGCCGCACGCTGGTCCTTTGCTTCTTGACTGGCCCATGTTCCGACGGGACGAAGGGCGAAGCAGGTGGTCAATGGAGGTTGCGGGACGAGCGCTTCGGCTATGGGCTGTAGCAGTTCGTTCGGTAGGCGCTCGAGGGAGGCCGTGAAGTTTTGCGCGGGCGCGGCCATGGTCTTTCGGGTCTCGTTCGTGTATCGAAGCCGGAAACTGTCGAGGACGGATACTAGAGTATCGCGCTCAATGGAGGATGGGATGAACGAGTGGTTCGGACCACGATCGGATCGGATGTTGCGAAGGGGTAGCTTAGCGTTAAGCTTAACGAGAGACGGAGACCGAGCTCGTGTGGTCGAAGAGAGTCGTCGATTAGGGATAGCTGATGGCGGCGGCGGTGCTAACAATTGGGGGGGATAATATGTGGAAGTCGGAATCGGAGCCGCATCCTGTCAGTTCTAATGTGCAATTGCGACGGAGGCTGAACTCGAGAAAGAGGGAGAAACGAAAACCGGACTCGAGGTCGACAAAAGGCAGGAGGTACTTGAAGTAAGTACACTTGTACCTTCCAAGTCGTACGCGGTCGTACGGACGGACCAGGACCAGCTGGCGTCAAGACCCGGAAGGAGTCATCGGCAATCATCAACATCCATGCGACGCCGGGATTTGTCTGCAACCCGGGCGGGCAGCCGACGGGCGGAAAGAGCGATGCAATGTGGAGGGTTGGAGCTTTGGAGGGGTTTCGACACGGGGCCGATGACCGATGTGGATACGCGGGAATGGATTGAGACGGTGTGGATCGATGATGGAGGGGTCGACTCCAGTCTCGGACTTTCCAACTTGCAACTTTTTTTTCATTTTTTGGGGCACTCAAGATATGATGAGTCTCACTCGCTCTTCCTGTTCTTTGCTGCCTGGCCGCGTTTCCTTTTCGTCAACAGCCATCCACAATTGCGATTGGATTCCGGTTGCTTCACTCGGAGAAGTCGTCGTCAACTGTTTACGTAGGCCACACTCACTGGCACACTGCAGTCATCGTCTCCGGTAAGACAGACAGGCAGCATCGACGGCGAACAACCAATCGGCAAGATGGACGACACGAATCTGACCCCCGACCCAGGGAAAGAAAAAGGAAGCCCAATGCAGAAGGACGACAAGTGCAGCCGGTCGGTATGTTCCGATCTCGGCGCTACTTCTATTCAGTTGTTTAGGACCTCGTTTCAACGCTGTTCTCTTTCCCTTCTCGTTCTGGAAAGAGTGACGAAATGGGAAGCTGCCCAACACCCGTGTCAGACTGACAAACGAGCAAGAACTGGGCGGACTGGTCACAGCCAGGCACACCGCATGTCACATTGTTACTCTTGGTGTTTGCTGGGCATTGATTGATCCTGTAAGAGGGAGGAAGCTGGCAATGGACAGATGAACGGATAACAAATCCAGGAAAAGAAGCTCACAACGTCGCCGAACAAAAGTTGATGAAAAGACGAAACCCATATCCGTATGCCAAGAGGATCACGGCAGGCCATGCAACCTTCTTTTTTAAATTGCGGGGCTAATCCACTTTGGTGACTTTTTGAATGTCCAACGGTCCCAGGGAAAATCCCCTGTTTACGAAAACATCTTTGTCTTTTATGACTCAAGCCGGCTTGGTTGGGAGAGCCATTACGCCCTACGAATTACAAGCCAAGGGAAAGGAGTCACTCAACGGCTGCCACAAAAGACGGCTGCAGTTCATTACGTGAAGTTTTCCCTCACTACACGAGCTGAGACTCTAACAAGGGCAAGGCAAACAGGGCTGTCGGGATGTTGCCGACATCGCTGGCTCGTGCTCAGGCTGGATATGGTCCGTGCACTCCTCCTATGATCGAGTCAATTGACGCGGCCTGCGACGACCTGTCAAATGAGTGGACGGGAATCATGCCGGCTGCTGGTGGCCAAGCACTTGCACCTTCCAATTCCTGTTCACCGCACTCTGGGTCGCCAGCGAGATTGAAACGACTTAGCTGCGCAACCCCATCTGACCGAACGGTAAAATTACTGTTTTTTGAGGGGAACCGTATATTCACAGTTTATTTCGTATAAACGGTTCAAAATCCTCATAGTGTTGCATCGCGATGGTTAGATGTTTGAACCATACAAATTTCTACCGGAAAGACATTTTTTCAGCCGTTTTGACATTGGAACCGTTGAATCCCAGTTGAATAACCAGTGATTTTCTAGGAACCGTGAGGAATCGGTTTGTAATGGGGGAATGGTGAAAAGCTGGTGGGGAAACCCCTAGGACTTAGAGAAACTTGGAGGAATCATCAAGGCGGCAGGAGAGAGGAAAAAAAAAAAGGCAAGAACGGCCACCACTACTTCCACTACTATAAGGTCCGCCCCGAAGCAAAAACTTTACACTTCTTCTTTTTCCTCTTTGCAACCAAAAATTGGGAATTGGGAGCCGGGAGCCGGGAGCCGGGCAACTATCTACCAAAGCATTGAATCTTCCAAGTGGAAGTGCAGCCAAGTGGCATCGCAAGCTCAATGCTTTGGTGGTTGGAATGCCCGGCTCTCTCTCTCTCTCTCTCTCTCTCGCCCTCTCTCGATAGTTAATTGATGTCATCGTTCCCAAGTATTCCCAAGTGCATCTTTCCCAAGTTCAAATGCTGTAGCTGTTTTTGATGTTGAGATTGAAAGTGCATTTGCCTAGGCCTAGGCCTGGGACCCTTCTTACCTCTCTCCAAAATCACCGTTCCCTAGAAATTACGGTTCCGCAAACATCACTGTGCGACATCACCGTGAACTAACCGCTCCTTTCGAAATAAACCGTTCCCTGGTGTAAACCATTTGTAAGATAATTACTGTAGTTCTTTAGTTATTTCTGTCATACGGTTTAACCCTGCAAACTGTGCCAGCACCGTGATTCCACGGTTAGGTCAGAGGGGGGCATACAGGTAAGGAATCGAAATTGCAATTCGCAGAAGAAAGAGCAGCCGCCAGATCCAGGCGACCATTTAAAGCCACCAGATCCGATCCGTGGCCATCAAGGTGTCCCTTTTCGTGTTTTGGTCCTTCCTCATGCGACCAACGTGTTGCATCCGCACCTGCCATCCTCCCAGTGAGGCCACACTGGATGTGAAGATCAAATTACCTCTAGGTTCTGAAGTTGGCGACTCCATCAGACCACTTTAAACCATCGTGCGCTCTTGTTCGGTTCGAGTATGATGAGTGGACTTGGCGATCTCCATTGCAATCAATAATCTCAGCTTCTCAGCTTCTCACCTGCCATCTTGGGATGAACCACTGTTTCGCTGTGGAACACAATGCGCTCTGGCAACGGTGTCAAATTCCATCCGAGGACTGACGACGCCTCGTGCGGTGATGGTTGGCTACGGAACCCGGACGGCAAACCTACCTCTGATCCCCCTGGCGGTCCAAAATCCCGATCCTGGTCTTGGACATGYGGCTCCTCCGCCGGCAATGACACCGGTCAAGTGGGGCATTTCCCCTCCGACACCGACCCACGAAGCCCCGATCCGCTGCCCGGGCCGAGTTGAGTCCACTCAGCCCGCCGTTCAGGGGTAAACATCCAAGTATCACAGGGCTTCATCCACTCTGCCGCACTGCTACCAGCGTCGTTGCTAACAATGATTCATTCTCCCAGCAGGTCCTTCTACAACCAGCAACCTAAGTCACCTACCCCGGACTGTCCTCGATAAACAAACCGATACTAGCAATATGCGCGTCTTGCCAACCAATACAAAATCCATCATCGCATGTCGTTGATGGTCGACGGCACCGGAAGTTTGTCCCTTCAGTGCGATCAGAAGAAAAAGGCATTACTCTGTTGCTATCATGACTTCAAGCGCGAAAAGATAAAACACGCCGGCCTACAAGCCCCCGTCGTTACCGCATCACTGGCATTATTACTGCTCCCGTCATGTTCCCTCCCCTCAACCTGCACCCCAGCACTGCTGTGTGAACACCAACACCAACACCGAGACCTAAAAGAAGTGCCACCCAACTTCTACCTCACTCCTGACTCGCATACTTCGATGGAACGATTGTCGGCGGCCCAAATACTTGAAGAGTCTCTTTTTCTTTCTTGAGCGCCACCCGTTTTCCGCACCCGCTGCAGAAATAGTGCAACTCTTCGAACCATCCGGCCATGCAGGGGACGCAGGCAAGACAGACGCATACGAGGCAGCAGAGGAGACCGACGAGTCTTGACAATCTTTATCAGCATATCATTCGATAACCGGATGAGGACAACCGGGGGGACTTACATCTGCGTGCCTTCTCCCTCTTTTTCCACTCGTGTCCGGGTCCGTTTTTGGCAAAAAGGGCAGTCGATCCATTGGGGTTCGTTGCCGAGCATGTTGAGAGGGACCACGCCGGGGACGGGTTGCGGTTGTGGCTGTTCCATCTTGGTCGGAGGTTGGTAGGTTGGAGGTGGTTGTGAGACATCTTCATGTTCTTGTTTCTGCTGGACTGGTGGTTGTTGAGGGATCTGTCCCTGCTCTTGCTGGAGCGGTGCTTGTTGAGGTTGCTGCTGGTCCATGACGGGGTTCTGGACTGGCTGTTGTTGTTGTTTTTGTTGTTGCTCTTGCTGCTCCATGATGTCTTGGTGTTTACCTGCGTGGGTCTGTTGTTGCCGTGATGTCGATTCTTCGATGATGATGACTAGCTGGTGAACTAACGACCCTTTCAAACTACCACCTCGGGCGGACCCAACCCAGACTTTATACTCTTCCCATCACGGGTTCCCAACACCGAGTTCGCCCCATTACCCGGCATAAGCACCCCATGCTGACATCTGATCTGGTGTGCAGGTTCCAAGGACACCATGAAATTTGGGGCCGGAAATGCAACCCAAGAAATTACACTACCACTTCGAGCCCTTCCAAATTCACATAACACTCCCTCTCCGTCGTATCCCGACTAGCATCTCCGAGCATTTACCACAGTGCTTGATCAAGAACTTTTGCCCCTTTGTGTCCTTTGCCAGGCAGTTGTCTTGGGCCAAGACAATGGGAAATGACTGGACGAACACAAGGCGAAACCCATACGACTCTGCTAACCATCCAACAGACACTCGCGGTCTGGGGTAGGATCGTTGCAACTGTACAGCCCGCTACGCCACAACCAAACGGACACGCTAGACCAGTGCAAGCCAAGTGACGATTTAGCGCTTACTGGGCCGGGGTCAATGGCCGTGAGGCTCTCTGCAAGGTTTTTATCTGTTTTTCGTACAACTTCGCCAGCTTCGCCATCACGCTCTAGGGATGGATGTGGCACAATGCTGTCGTGGTTGACATTTACCGGTGTCGATTATCCGATGCTATGCACCAAGCCTTCATGAAAACGGCTCAAAGAATTCATCGTCCGATGATGGAGACGAGGGCTTGGATTGATCGTGTTGACACTGCTTCACCTGCCCTCGGCGAGTACGAGAAGGAGGTGAGAATGGCGTGTCGCAGGAGGAACACTATACTGGAACATCAAAATGAGCCAGGTCAACACAGCAGCAACGATGTTCAATCGATTCAATCATCAGGGCTATGGTTGCGGGAAAGTGCATACAATTAAGATTATCGAGAACAGTATTGACTGGGAACAGTGCAACGTACCCTCCTCCGACCATGATATACAAGCAATCGAGAGAGAAAAGAAACAGCCCTTTCACACTCGCCACTACCCCCCCGATATTAAGCCCTCCGCGTTGTTCAACGCATGCCTTCGCATCGCACATACTCGAAAGACGAGGTCGACTGGACACGATCAAATGAAACACTTCTCAACAACGAATCCTCCTTCGAATCCTTCTCCGAAACTTTCACACTCTTTACCACCGGCTCGGTGTCGTAACCACTATTCCAACAATCCACTTCGCATCGACCAATATCCCATCGCTACAGCCTCGAGCCTCACCCCTCTCAAGGAAAAGTAGCCAGGCGTCATTCGGTAGCACACCAAGTTTCGGCAGCAGCACGAAAGCTCATCGGCCACGCCCGGGACGATATCCGAATCTAGACACGAGCCCCGTTCGTCGCGTCAGTTGCAGTCGGAGCTCCTGTTGTAGCCCCAGGAGTAGATGTCAACGGCGCTGAACCCTTTTCTACATTGCCCAGACGGCTACCGGTGGGGCCGGGAGAAGACCCACGGTCGCGGAACCACCACATAGTCTCGGCCACGACGGATGAAAGGAGGGAGACGCTGTTGCCCGGACATATCAGCCTCACATCTCTCCCATTATTGACTGGGGAAAGGAATAACTCACAATCCCAAAATGTTAAAAGCCTGCACAGCATGCTTCAAGCTACAGCGCCCTCTGAACGCGGGGCTATGGTAGTGGCACCTGTGGCCGCTGTAGTCTTGGGAAGAAAAGATGAGGTTGGTCAACCACAAATAGGAGAGGGCAAGGTTGAGTGGCAGGAGGTAGCCGCGATAGCCCTTGAGGGCTGGAGCGAACATGGCGAAGAGGTAGAGGAAAAGAGTTACCACGGCCTGTTCAGTTATCAGCATTCTGTTCCGTTACTCATATGGGCCATGAACCAGGCAAGGCGACAGTTGTAGCAGAGGAGGCGAGGAAGGGACTCGAGAGGATGGAATACTCACAATAACCTCCTGAAAGATGACGTGCGTGCCGCGCTCATGGTATTTGCGGATGAAGTGAGCCAAAATGCCGGTAATAATGGCCGAGGAGGACAAAATCAGGGCGTTATTGAGCGAAAGCCATGTTTTGAGGATACGCTGGACTTTGTCGGTGGCGCGCCTTCCTGCGGTCTCCATTTTGACAATTTTGCCGATGTTACTTTGCTGACGGCGGGTAAAGTGCTAACCGATCACAGTTTGTTCGGGGGATGGAAAGCTGCTGGGTGAGGCAAGGGTGTGAGAGAGAGTTGGCGACAAAAGATTCTCGGTGTTGCAGGAACACTAGCCAACTACTGAAAAACTGGACGACGAAACGACCAAAATAACGACGACCTGAGAGTTGCAGGAGAAGAAAAGAACTAGCTAACGCAAGAACCTCGTGGGATCCATTATATACGGACATCGATGGGGTTCATGATGCTGTCATAGGGATGACGTTGGAGGGGTGGATTGCTGTCCGCCATTGTACGCTCCAACACCAGATCAGGACCATATCATCCACCATCAACCTTGAAAAGTCGGGGGATAAGTCCGACCGTGGGAACAACTTGAGAAGCTCAAGCACCGGTCACGCTGTCAAGTACGGTCAAAGATGGACGTGGAGGATGCACAATAAGCCTGTAGTCTCCCGATGGACTTGATGCACAGACGGCTTGGACATCTTGGGTCCAGCATCCACGCAAGACAAACGTCATGATAGCGTCCTGAAGTCGGGCAGCTCAATTATCCATCGCTACGGTAACGATGCCATCATTGTTCCCATCGTATCGGAGGAAATGAGATTCGGTCCGCTTTGGTCCCTGATATCAATTTCCGTTCCCGGTCAATCCGACTTCACAGAGAGAAGTCAACGACCGATCACCGACCAGCTTGATTTCTCATCTCTGTACTGTACTTGGAGAGAAGTACAAAGCAAACGGGGTAGGCTTGAGGATTTATCGCAGCAATATGATGCTCATTCCAGGTGCGATCGTTCATCTTGAACATTCAACGGAATCTAAAAGGGAACGGCCTAGCCAAAGGGGCAACACTCGGACTGGTAAGGGACATGAGATGCTTCGTGGCTCAGGTCAACTTGAAGCAGATCAAGCCACAGCTGGAAGCCTTCATTTTATTGATCTTACAAGCTTGACAAACCCCACGATATCAAGCGATATCAAGATCAAGAACAATGACCTTCGCATTTCACCAGTGATCACCTTCCCCACGACGCCAAGATCAACAACAAGTCCAGTCCCCGACCTCGACCCGACTCTCACAGGCTGAGACAGGGCCCTCATTCTCCGCCGATCAGCGCTCCTTTAGGGCTGGAGCGGAGGAACTCTGCCCCCTGTCAGGTACATGCTAGCGCTGTATCATCGCCGCAGGGCAGCTCTCAGCCGCATCGTCCAATGGAAGGTGGACCAAGCGGTCGGTTCTTCACACTCCTGTCTTCTATTCTTCTTCACGTCACCTCCCTCGCGTTGCGTTGCATGGTGAAAAAGTTTGGTGTGGTCGCGTCCAACGGCGGATCAACGTGTCCTGAGACACGATTGTATGGTTTGGCGGCCTTTTCAAGTCTTGAACTGCAACCAAGAACCATGATGGACGAACCGGAGTCTCTCCGCAAGAGCGGTCTGGATTACGGACGCAAGACAAGGGCTGGGCATCCTCCACTCGTCAATGAACTGGCGGTCGAAGATCGACGGTGAGACGCTAAACAGAGCGGTGATGGAAGAGCTTGCGGAGCTTGGTCTTACATTTTGAAGACATTCCGATGTTTGAGATGCGCTTAAAAGATCGAGTGGCCGCTGTTTGTGTGTTGAAGCATATCCGCGACGATCTAAGCTGTACGACTTTTCACTTCAACGACTTTTGGCAGGCCCAACGTTGAAGTTTTTCCAGTAGCCTCATCACCAACGACGATACATCATCATATTAGACAACCAGTCATCCTACATCTAGAGCATTATCAAATCTTGGCCAACGGCGTCCATTCAAGGCCTCTTAAGTCCAACAACATGGACTCCAGATCAACAACACCAACGCCATTTCCGACCCTCCAGGTCCAACACGAACAAACATCAACCACAGACCTCAAGACAACATCATCACCGCCTAAGCCACCATCCCCGTACGGCAGCCTTCAATGGACTCAATACCTTCTCCGCCTATTCACCCTCCTCACATCCGCCGCCCTTCTAGCCCTCACGGTGTTCATCGCGGTAAAATGGGGACAAGAATACATGGACAAGATATACGCGGTTATTATGGCCGGGGTAAGTTCCCTTCTCTTCCTCCCCTTACCTTATCAGCTCCTATCCGATTACGTCTGTTGCAGATCGACAACTAACAATGAGAAACAGGCGGCGATAGCAATCATCACAGACCTCGGCACTATCTACTTCCTCTTTGTCGGAATGTCACAAACCTCGACGCCAGTAGCCATCGCCGTCCTAGATGCTATTGCGCTAGTTATGTGCGCAGTGGGCATCCCAAGTGTGATGGGAAGTGAGTTCAAGACGGAGTATGACACAGCTGTGTGGGCGTTGGCGGTGGTTGTAATGTACGTTTTCATCCGTCCCCCTTCCCCTTCTGACGGTCGGAAGCATCAGGTTGCTAACGATGGCCCGGAATTATAGCGTCGAGAGGGCCGCATCGATGGCTACTTGCCTTTGGGTTTGGATTTTTATCAGGAGAAGAAGGAACGACGGGATGAAACCTGTTATCTTCAAGAGGGAGATGGGCTCGACTTCCGAGTCTGCCTTGGCGGCGAGGAGACGGGGGAAGGAGCCTTTTGGCCAGGGAGCTGCTATGGCCGGGGCAGGTGCTGGGGCTTCGGCTGGGGAGTATTTGCACCCTGAGAGTGCGAGGGCATCATCGGTTGGTGGTGGGAGACCCAGCTTAGTGCTTGCAGGAGATATGTCGGGGAGAGCAAGCTTTCCTAGTATTATTGTGGATGGAGAGGGTGCCGATGATCGAGTATGAAACCTGCTCTCACAACACCCTGGCTTGTCTCCAGATTCATTCATCTGAAAGTCCAATGATACAAGTCCATCAACATAGAACTTTGCAGCGAGTACTATCACCGGCTGGAGGCTGTCATAACGAGCAATGGCCTGGGATCCTCTGTTGCCTAGCATGTAGGTAATCGGGAAGCCAACTCACTGTGTACCTCTATCAGTCCATCTGGTATGCATTGTTCCCCGACCCAGCGGTCTTCATGTCTGCTGGAATGAGGTTCAATCGTCCCTGGGCTATTGAGATCCTATTGAGATCCAAGACCCTTTTATGTTTCCGAGTGAGTTTCAGGTTTCTTTAACACCCTAGTGACCAGGCCCCGGTCTACATCCTAGTACAACGCCACAGCGGGATTGTCCTTGAGACCTTCAACGGCTGGAAACCCCTGACGACCAGGCTGCAAATCAACTAATGCCGACAACAGCATCGGGATATTACTAGGGACTGGCTTTGTTTTTCAAATTTAGAATTTCAAGACAATGTTCCCTCGATGTTTAGACCCAGGAAATTCAGTCACGACCTGCAACCACAAAGATGAATAAGAATTTCCTATTGAGATATTCGTAACAGCGGCATCCATGACATGTTAACTGTATAAGTAGTGCATGTTTGCTGACGTCCAGTCTTCTAGTCAATCGACACCTTAACGACCATCGCAATCTCTCCGCCTTCAAGTCTGCAGCACTCGAATAACAACAGTTCAACAGTCAACATTATCCTAAAATAGATAAAATGCGAACACCTTATCACTTTGTCTCCTGCGTAGCCGCCATTCTGGCCGCCAGCACCGTCACTTCCCTCGTTCTCCCCACCGACGACTCCTCCTTGCATCAGGCCCCTGATGCAAGGCCAACCACCCTACCCAGAAACATCGCCACCCGCGACGACGCGGTCTCGGACAACACCACCGTCCACAACGACCCTTTCTTCTACATGGCCCCCGTCGATGATGACAACGAAATCCCAGACCAACCCGACCTCGTCCCCCGCTGGGGCCCCGGCTCTCCTCCCAGCCCAGACGACCCCGCCAAGGTATTCTGCAAAGACTTCGAAGCGATCACGGACGAAACCAGCGAGGCCTCGCCGTTGATCGACGACTGCCTGTCAATCATCCCCAACATCCAGCCTCCGGAACACGCCGCCGATTGGAAGTTCATGGTCGGAAAGACCCGGGCCCTCGTCTCTTACAAAACCTGTGTGTTGGCGGTGTCCGCCAATGATGGTGTTCCGAAAGGACAGTGGATTCAAGTGGGTAATGTGGATGTCATCGCTGTGATCCAAGAGCTGGCGTCGATAAGGGGAAAGAAGACTAATAATCCTAATTTGGTGCCGGGGAGGGGTGAAAAGATGGGAGGCAAGACGAGTGGAAAGTGTATGATGAGAGTATTGAAGAAGCTATCTAAGACGGAGTTTTCTATCTACCATACATAATAAGCGAGCATGGACTGGAGGGTGGAGGGCGAGGGAAGGGGAGGAGTTCTGTTCGGTCTCTGGTTGTCTGGTGGATGCGATTACAATTGGACCGATGTCGAGGGGATTAAGTGGGGACTACGATAGTTGTGCTCCGTTTGAAGAGATAGTAAATTCAGTTTCGTACATCTGCACGAGTGTCACTTGATGTGCTGTGGTAGAAGTGATCAAAGGTAGCTGACGGGAAGTCTACATTACCGGTAATCTACCCAGCTTGGAACGGTTAAGTTATATTAACCGTTGGCTCTAAATTACGATAATCTTTAAATTTAAGCGTTAAGATATTTTAAGCGTTGAGAATCCTTAAGCGTTGGGAGTAGGGTCTTATACTTGATTAGCTGGCTTAGTCCTACTAATGCAAACTAGTGAAATTTGGCCTCTAATTAGCTAAGTCCTCTCCTTCCTTAACTTACCCGGCTATTGGCCGTCGCCCGCCCAAATCTAAAACTACTTCGTCGCCCGCCTAAGTCCTAAAAACCACTAAGTCTACTACTACTAAGTTTACTACTACCAAAGTTCACTACTACTTTATATTAAGGCCGTCGTCGTTGCTATCATCGGGGCAATTGAATTTGCAATACAAATAATAATATTAGCTTTTAGAATTAATACAAAGATATAATTATATTTGGGAGTATAATAGCCGTCGTTGTCGCCGTCGTTGTCGCCGTTATTATTATTATTATTATTGTTATCGTCGTAGGACAATTGGATCTGCGATGCAAATAGCGATGATAATTAATATTCGCTTAAGAATTGAAGAGAGGGTATATTAATACTTGGAAATATAGTAGCCGTCGTCGTCGTCGTCGTCGTCGTCGTCGTTGCAAGGGCGCTAGTATAGATAAGTCGAAGGCAAAGCTAAGATACTATTTATAATAGAAGATTTAAGGTAAGGAGAAGAAAAGGAAGAGAATTAAATATATATGTACGAACCCGATTAAATACCCTAGTACGCGAGCGATAGCGGGACCTATATACGGGTCGCTATTAGCTAATCCCTTTATTCGTATCCCCCTTTACTTATATAATAAATAAGAGTAAATACCTTTAATAGGCTTAGAGCCCGCTTTAGTTAGTTTTAGCGCGAACTTTCTATATTATTTATTCTTCTAATTTTAATAGTACTTTATAATACTTTATAGTACTTTATAGTATTAGTCCTCCCCCGGGGGTATAGCGGGTATAGCGGTATAGCCGGACCGGCGCCGTTATATTACCCCCCCCTATACGGAAGATTTATCTATAAATCTTACTAAATACCTTATAATAAATATAATAATCTTCTAATTTATTTTTATATAATCCTCTTCAATTAATATAATTTTAATAATTTTAATAATTCATTATTATTATACTCTTCCTATTCTTTGTTTAATTATTATATTATCCGTTTGGGCGGGCTTAGGGTATTTGGGTTAATTTTATAAAATTTTTAAAGAGCCTTCGGAATATATTTAAAGTTAGAGGCGGACTAATATTTAGGATTAGGGTTTTAATTTCTTTAGTCCGCATTATAGAAGAATTTACTATTAACAATTTTAGAGGTATTAATTTTATTAACCTCTTATTTAGGGTCTTCGTTATTTTCGGTAATAGGATTAGGGTATTTAGTTAATTAGCTTAGTAATAGGTTATTATTATACTTCTTTAAACAGTTAATATAGAAGAGGTCGGAGCTTTTTTAATTATTAGAGAGTTCTAACTGGTAAGAGTATTCTACTTTCTTAATAATCTTATAATAATTATAGGTATTAGGGAAATTGAGTTTATTATTAGGGCGAATAATTATTAATTATAGTCGTTTAATAATAATAATTTTATTACCGACGTCGAAGTCCGGGTCCTTATACTTTTTATTAGTTTATTAGGCCTACTCCTCCTATACTTTTAATATTATTTCTCTAGCGTATTCTATATAATTATAGATATATTAGGCGTATTCTTAAACTTACTCTCTAATTAATTATTCGGTTTAAAGGATAGAGGGGTCCTAAGTCCGGGCTTCCTAATCGAAAAGTATATATATTAAGTAGCCGAATATAATTTCGTAAAGTAAAAGGCCGATATTGTCCTAGGGTAAATTATTCTATATTACATCGAGGGCGGGTATAGCCTTAGACTAATTATTTTAATAATAATTAATAAAAGGACAGAATTATTAATCGAGGTAGGCGTTTATAATTTTTATTTAGTTAACCGTTTAATTATATCTTACTATAGCGAACTTCTACTTTATCCCTATTAATTTAAATATTTCGTTAGTAAATATTAATATAAATTAGGGTCCGTAATCCAATATTACTTCTTCGGGTATATTATAAACGTAGTAAGGGCCTTTATAGTATATCCGGGCGGTATTTTAAACAATCGACTTTTTTATATAGGGTATAACCTATAACGATTTTATTAAGTAGTCTATTATAATTAAAGTATTATCGAAATTATATTTATCCTTAAACATTTTCTTATAATTAATTACAATCGAAGTCTATTTTTTGGCGGGCGGTAGGATAGGGTATAATTTACTAGGAATTTTATTTCTAAATACCTTATTCGCTTTATAAATTATATAATTTTTAGTAAAACGTTCGATATTACCGGCTATACCTAATTACTAGTAACGCTAGTTTAAAATTATTCGAGTCTTATTACGGCCGGGGTATACTATTATTAAAATTAAATAAATTTCGTCGATAATATAAATATATAAATTATTTTTATTAGGAATAGCGAAGTAACTTTTATAAATTAGGAGATTGTTAACTATTATTATAAATTTAGAATCCGAGCCGTAAGCACGTACGTAATACTCTTTTAAAGACTCCTCTTTATAATTAACCTTTATAATTATATCAATTAATTCGTACCCTTTAGGTTCGATTAGGTATAATTCTAATCCTTAATATTTAATATAAGGATTAGTACCGATTCTTTTAAAAAGCTATTCAATATAACAATAGAGGCTAGAACGATAATTTTAATTCTATTATTCTCGTTTACTAATAATTTAAATATCTAGAAGGTATAGTACGCCTCCTTCTTTTTTTTTTAAGTTTTAAAGTCCTCTAACTTCTTTAATAGGGTATTAATAGCCGTATTTTTAGTACTAAGGCGGTAAATAATCTCGAAATAGTATTAAAATAAGAACTCTACCTACCTAATTTATTATAAATTAAGTAATCGCTTTGTACCGAAGTATTTTAATACTTAGTAATTAATAATAATTATAAAAGGTTTCGATTACTTTAAACTAATTAATTCGGGACGCTAGGTTTAGAAGGCTCTAATAATAACGAGTAATTCTTTATTATAAATTAAGTAATTATATTTAATTTACTACATAATTTCTAAGAAATAGGCGATAGGGTACTATTCTTTTATATCCTTCTAATATTAGGATAAGATTCCTACGAGGATTCTATTACTAGTATCCGTTTCGATTCGTATTTTGGCGTCGTAGTTAAAGTACCTTAATAAGGGGGCGTCTATTAACAATTACTTTAAACCGTCGAACGCCGCCTAATATTTATCGGTCTATACAAAGGCTTTACTTTTTTTAATTAAATTAGTAAGGGGGCGAACAATTCGACCGTAATTTTTAATAAATTTTTAATAGAAGTTGTAAAACCTTAAGAAAAATTATACTCTTTATAAGTTAAAAAGTATAGTCTATTCTTTAATAACTTTTACTTTCTTTAGGTTGATGGAAATACTATTGCGTCCTATAATAAATCTTAGGAATTTTGTTTTAGTAATTTAGAATTTGCACTTTTTTAAATCTATTTGTAATTTAGTATCCTTTAACTTAGTTAGTACTTTACGGATATAATCCTTATATTCCTTAAGGGTATTGGAGTAAATTAGGATATTATTAATATACGTAGTATAGAAATCTCTTAAGTATAATCCTAAGATATTACGGGGTAGAGGCATAGTTAGGGGTAGGGTAAGATATATATTATTGTGCGGAGGAGGAGAAAGGCGGTATATGTAGAGGGTTAATTATATAGGCGAAAGCCTTAGAGTTAGCCCGAGGTTATATATTTATATATGTAACCGGACGGTATAGTTCTAAATTATACCGAAATACTTTAATATATTATAATAATTATATTTAGTGTTAAGTAAGTTATAAGTAGGATAACCCTATAATATTATCCCCTCCTTCCGTCTATTTAGTAAAGAAAAAATCTAATTATATATAAATATTAATATTATTATTCCCCCTTTTCTAAACGTCTAATAATTTTTTTTAAAATTTATATTATTATATTTATAAAGCCCTCCTCCTTATATTAGGATAGGGTAGTAGTAGTAGCGGTTTCGGCCGGTTATTATAAACGGGATAAGTGGCGCTAGGGAGGTTTAGGGACGGGGCGGCGGCGTAGTTTAGGGGCGGGATAGTATTGTAGGGGTTTAGGACTATCCGAGTCCGAATCCGAATCCGAGTCCGTTTTTAATTCGGTAGGGTCCGTTTATAGCCGGTAATTAAGTTAGGAGTAGATTTTTAGTAGTACGGAGGTGATACCGGAAAGGTATCGTGGTGTCACATGTTAGATTACCTAACCTGTGTACGTACTATAGTACGCGCTAGCGGGCGCACTAGCGCCGTAGTATTTAGTTCAATTAATTAAACCGCGACTATAGGTCGTACCCCTATATTTATAGGTCCTATAAATTAGATAACGTTCGTATACTTTTAAAGTCTTCGACCGTACGCGAGCTTTTTACTTTTAATTCTTCTTTCGAATTATTAATTTATATATATTCAAATAATATACATACTATACTTTTTATAATACCCTCTCAACAATATTATATAGTAGTTACAACTTTTAATCGAACGACTTAAAACCAAACCATCCCCCCCTTATTAAAGGAATACTTTAATAAATCGGCGGATTTCGCTATCGGACGTTGTAAGCGCGCAACAACGCAATCTAAGTACGTAAGACGAACTTAGGTACTCTTACGACCTCAAAACTACCTTTCCTCCCCCCGCTAGAAAGCGTCCTATTTATTCAATTAATACGATTTAATTTATCTATCGATTACTAAATTTAAGTATGTAATCGCTTCCCCCTTACGGCGAATTTAAGTAACCGTAAGGCTCTTATACTACTCTACCCCCCGTACGGCGAATTTAAATAACTATATCTATTACTACCTAAATCCTAATTATTGTAAGATTCTAAATACTAAAGGTTTCCCCTACTACTGAATTTAAGTACGTAATAATATCCGCTCCTTTCTAATTCCTAATTATATACTTTAAGTATTAATCCCCTAATTCTATACATTATAAGACTATACCTAAATTCGTACTCATTAAAATGTATTTTTAACTACCCGATAACGAACTATTATACCCGGCTCTTTTATAAAATTTAACGCGGCCGATCGCAACCCCTCAACTTTATAAAACTTTAATGTAATCTCCGAGATAGATTTAAGCCCGATATATAATATTGATGAAGAGAATTACTTCGGTAATTCAATTCGCTTTGAGAATAAAGCGAAGCTCTATAATAACGTCAATAAATTTAATATAAATAAATACAATAAGCGCGATAATACTTTCTAATCTATCGATTCCTACCCCCCGGGTCGACCCCTTAACGTACCTTTCAACGTATATACTCCCCCTATAGTATATTACCCCTCTATAAGCGCCTACCGTTAAAAAACCCTCAATAAAACCAATAAAAATATAGCGGCGAACCTTCTTTAAGACCGCGAACGTAAATTACAAATTATAAATCTACTAACCTTTAACGCGGACGCGCCCCTCCTAATTAAATCAACTAAATTTAATAATAATAAAAAATCTATCGAATACTTCGAAATTAAAATTAATCAAATTTAATTTATTCTCAAGCTTTAGTTTACTAAATAAACCTAAATTGTATTAGAATAAATATAATCTATAATTAAATCGGCTAAGGAAATTAAAAAGGATATTAACGACAATTTAAACTTCTATAATAAAAAAATCTAGAAAATAATCGATACTTAAGAAGACGACCTTACTGCTAAACTCACCTCCAAATTTATTTACTCTATAAATAAGCTTTTAAATAACTACTCTAAAGATTACTAAAATATATATATTACCGATTAAACGGAAATAACTAAGCGTTTCGAAACGTAATTTAAAAGCTAGTAGGATTTCTTAAACCAAGCCTTTCAGAATTAACAAATATTCTTAAAATCAATTATAAGTAAATATCGCGACTTTTTAGAAAAGAAGTTAGAAAATCAATAGCTTTCCCTAAATAAATCTATTAACGTACTTAATAAAAGCTAAAAAGCCGCCGAAACCGCTATTACTAAAAATATTATAACCTAAATCAATAATTTATATAGAAATATTAGGAATAAAATTATAAATAAAATTACTAAAAATCTTTTAAAGAACCCTTATACTCCCCCCAATCTAATTTTACTATTAACTAAGGATTTAGAATTTACTACCCCGCAAAAACCATTTTTATAAAGTATATTAATACCCGCCGTAGCTACTGTACCGGTATTAAACCTTACTAGTACTTTTAATGTAATTAGGTAGTTTAAAGAATTATAATAACCGAAACCCCCCTCTAAGGGTAATTAATTTCGGACTATACTAAAATCCGTCCCGGAAAACAAATTCGATAATATAAATATACTGGTATAGGTCGATATTTATATAAAGCATCCCAAATTACCTCCCTACAATTATATTTAATAAATATTTATACGCGATTTCACCGCCTCTAATTATCGCAACCCCGCTATCAATCTACCGAACCTATATCGTAAACTATATTAAAACTAATCGGTACCCCTATTTATAAACGCGTTATAGTAATTTTAGCTATAATTCAATTCAAAACCCCCTCGTATAGCCGAAGCTCCTAATAGACTTGAAACGTTTACTAGCTACGTATTTAAAATCCCCGCTCTAAACCCGTATAATTAAGCCTCCGGTTTAGTATTTAACCTAATTATTATTAAAGAAAGTATTAAGCTTAAAAATTCTATCGAAGAGAATAATAAATTTAAAGACTCTGTTACTGTTAAAGAGGATATTAAGTCTAAGACTTTGTAAAAAAAGTAAATCTTCTAAATATAGTAAGGGTTCTAAATCTAATAAGAAGACGAAATATAAAACCCGCAAAAAATATTATAATAGTAATAACGATTCGTTAAATTCTTTAAATTTAGATTCGTCCGACTTAGAATTGTCTAACCCAAACTTATTAAATTTAAATTTATTATCCTCTAACTCCGAATCTAAATCCGGCGACGATTCTAAATCTAAGAAAAAGGCTAAGAAATCCAAACGGGCTAAGGATAGTAATAACAAAGATAGGTTTTACAAAGTTAAATGCAATAAATTAGGAACATTTAACCCTAATAACGACGATTTAAATAATTTCGGCATTATTATAAACTTAAAGAATCTAACGTTTATAAACGTCTACGCATTTAGAGAGTATATTATATAATATATTGACGGAACCGACGCCGATAATTATATATCCCGATACCTATTATTAATATTTTATACCGCTCTAGAAGGTTTAGTAATAATTTAGTAGTCTATAGAAGTCGAAGGTAAATAGAAAAAGAATTAGAAGAACGACGGTATTTACATCCTACTCTAGAAATTTATCGAACGATTTTTACTTAATACGGCTATAGTAACTTCGAAGTTTATTAAAGGTTATTTTACCCTAAATTAAATTTCGGAGAACGAAGGAATTCTAACTTAATATATATAACGTTAACTTAGGTACGCTCGAACTATAAATATAATAGGTAAGTACAATTCTACCAATTAATATAGCGTTATAATATAAATTTAAAGTAGTCTAAACCTTCGTATTAAATAATACTTACGCCCGCCTATTAATAGTAAGAGAAGAAATACGCTAACCGGCTATATAAAAGAGATTGCTAAGTTTAAAGTAATCTTAATTGCCGCAACTAAATAAAGAAGCTTCGACAAGCAACGTTAAAATAAGAATAAGTCGGATAAGAATAATAAATTTAATAAATTTAATAAAGATAAATTAAATAATATTAATAAAACGGTCCAATTTACCAAGTCTAAATCCTCGTCGATACTGAAACCGGCAGGGGATTTCAAAAATCGAGACAATTGTAATAATCGCGACAAATTCTGCAAACTATATAATAAATTAGGAACTCACCTAATCGAAGAAGAAATAGAATAAACCGAACAAACTAATATTATAATACCATCGAATAATTGCGAGCTAGAAATTAAAGTCGAAGAAGTATAGGGATTGTATATAGTCCTAAATACTTTATATATTTATTATAAATATTATAAATCGTATTTTTCGCCAACCTATTTTAAAGCCTACGCTCTCAAATATAAAATGAAATAAGCGTCTAAAGACGAAAGGATTTAAACTATATCTAAATCCCCGAAATTATTAGAGCAATATATATATAGTTATTATTATAAGCTCTACGCATTTAGAAACGGTATATTCAAACACTTCAAAACGTACAAATATACGAAGGAAGGGACTATTCTACCGCCTCCAACCGCCCTAGTAAATTCGGCAAAGGAAAATATCCTTATACCTTGTAAATAAGGTATTGCTTCGGTTAAAGAAGCGCCCTACTAACCCCTAAAGGAAATCGATAACTCCTTATTTTCAAGTTTCACTTATATATAGGTAAAGGTATCGCTAGTAATCGATAACGAGTTAATCGATATATATATAGATTTAGGCACTAGTTGGACCCTTATTAGCCGTCAATTCTTTAATATACTAAAATATTCCGTCGAAAAACGCTACGCCAAAATTAAGGGTATTAGTAGTAAGCCGGTTAAAATTATAAAATAAGCTACTTTTATAATCTATCTTTATAATTTTAATAAAGAAGGCTACCCCACTTTAATAAAATTTAAAAAGGGAAGTTAAGTTATAAACGAATTGGAGCCTAACGTTTTATTCGGTAACAATTTCCTATATTCCTACGGAACTAATACCGACTATAAAATAAATATTATTACTTTCTAAAATTTAGACGACTTTATTATCGATTTCGAAGCCCGAACGAAGGGAAAGGTATACGTACGTAAAGTTACTACAATATAGAGGATTAATCTTTTATCCGAATAATTAAATTATATTCAAATAGATTACAAATTATTACCTAAAGGTCGCTCCTTTATATTTAATTCTAATTATTTAGTAGCGGCTAATGTAATTATTATAATTAAGACCCCGAAGGTTATTTTCGTATATAATACTTCTAATAGCGTCCTAATAATTAATAAGAAATTCTATATCGATAATATTTTTGAAGCGACCGATAATAGTTATTTAATGCTTACGTAAGGTATATTAATTGACTTAACAACCCGAACGGAAACCGCGACCGGCACCGGCTTAATTAATAACGATTTTAATATTCTTATAATTAAAATATACAACGTTATCGAAGATAAATCTACCGGTAAATATAATTATATTAATAATATAACCGATAAATAGATTTAGGAGGAGTTAAGAAACGAGGATTTAGAAATAATAATTATAGAGGTTAATATAGACTACGACGGCCTAATTCCCTTACCTCCTAAATTAATTAATAAACCGGAATATAATAAACTAAAAGTCTCCGAAAAGTAATCCCTACTAAGCTTAAAAATGCTAACCAATTTACTAAAACGAATAATTAACGAAGGTATCTACATTTATACCGCCGACTCCGAACTCGCGGACAAATTAGAAAAATTAGTTAAATAATACTCTAATTTATAGGAGGAAGGAAGAATTATTAATATATTAGAAGAAGATATAATAAAGATTCTATTAGTAGAAGGATAGTAGCATTAATATATTAAATCTAAATTATACTTACTAAGTAAGAAAAATAAGGAAGTTTTCGACTAAATTTTCAATACCTTCTACGTTTAAGGCAAAATAGAATAGGTCAATCGCGCTACACCTTTCGTATATCCTGTATTTATTATATAGAAGACTATTAAAGGTAAATAAAAAGGCTATATAATTATTAATTTATATACCCTTAATAAAGTTATAGTTCTGGACAATTACCCCCTACCCCTATAAATAAAAATCATTGCCTCTCTACAAAGTAAAACGTTTATTATAGTAATCGATATAACGACTTTCTTTTACTAATTCGGTATATAGTAGGAATATAGAAACCAGTTGATTTTAATTAATCTACGAGGCTTAAAATAACTTAACGTCGCCCTAATAAAATATTATAATTTTCTAATATACGTATAAAGGTTTATAGATCGACTATTAGTAACTTTCGTATATTTCTATCGAATGTTTATTAATAATATCGTTATTTTTTCCGATTCCTTTAAAGAATATATAGTTTACCTAACGTAAGTATTCGAATTATTCGCCGATTACAATATCGCCCTATCCCTAACCAAATTATACTTAGTATACCCTAATATTAAATTGCTTAACTTCTACGTAGACGCCCTAGGACTATCTATAACTACCGAAAAGATCGAAGTATTTAAGTAATTAACTTTCCCTAATTAATTTAAAGTATTAGAAACCTATATTAGTAGATCCGGATTTCTCCGTTACTTTATTCCTTACTATAGTAAATTTATTAAACCTATATAGAAAAAGAAAGTCGCCCTCCTAATTACTGGGAGAAAATTTAGGGCAATCGTAATAAGTAACCCGTCTAAACGTACCTACTACTACGTAAAGACTAACTATAAACCTATAGAAAAGGAGAAACTAACTTTTAAGGCGGTCTAATCGGTTATTTATAATAATTCTAATTTCTTATTCTATTTAGACCCGGACGAACAATTATTCTTATAAATCGACGGCTTACTCGAAAGGAAATACAGAATTATATTCTTTTATATTAAAAAAGGATTCAAATAGTCTCCTAATATTCTTATTCCGGCTAACCAAATATTACTAATTATATTTTTAAATAAAATTCTTATAAAGGTAGAAACTCGGTACGGCCCTTCTAAGTTAAAAATAGCCTACCTAATCTAAATAATTAAGCGGCTCCGAACTATTATTTACTTATTTAACTACCTAATTATAGTACTAACGGATTATTTAGTAACGAAGGATATAATCGAATAGACTATTTTAAATATATTATTAACGGATAGGACTAATAGGAAATTTATTAACGCCTCTATCTACCTTTTATAATATAATTTAATAATCTACTATATTACCGGGAAATTAAACTTTATTATAAATATTTTAAATAAATTAGCTACTTCGAATAATAAGTAATCGGACAAAGAACCCGTTTTAGACTAGATTTAGTTCGTTAGTACTAAAGCCTAAATAAACCCTAAGCTAAGAAGCCAATTTATTAAGAAGTATACTAACAATTCGAAATTCAGTAGCGTTATAGCGGATTTGCGAACCCACCTAAAGGCTATCGAAATCGATAGAAAAATTTCTTATACCGAATACCTATTCGAAATAATTAACGGCTTATTATATAATATTCAAGGAAATAAATCGAAGAAATTATACGTCCTAAAGGATATAATTAGTATAATTCTTAGTTCGGTATATAACGATAAGTATTATTTTAGTCGTAATCGAATATTATATAATTTAAAAGATTATACTATAATTCGCAAAATATAGTAAATTAGGGAATACGTACAGCATTATCCAACCTACTAATTCAACCGTACGGATAGAGAAATTACTATCGGCGATTATCAACCGATTAAACCTAAATACACCCTATTAATATAAATAATAGTCATCGATTTTATTATAGACCTACCCCTAATATTAATAATCGGTACCCTATAGTACCTACTTAATTTCGACGTATTCGATACCCTTATACCGGTATCCTATTACTTATTTAAAAGAAATAAATTTATTTTAGGATACTATATTTATACTACGGAGGATTAAGGACGCATCCTAGTAAGGGAATTATTGTTCGGAGATTAAAGATTTCCGTAAATAATCGTATTAAATAAGGATTGTAAATTTACTTTACGAGTCTAGAAGGGAATATAGTCATCTCTAAATATTAAATTCTTAATAATAATAACTTATTATTTATAAGGCAACGGTATAATTAAACGCAAAAACTAAGACGTAGAGATTACAATCCGCTATTATTATTTTATATATTTAAAATTAAATTAGGTCGAAATACTCCCCAATCTATAATAGAATATAAATAGCGCTTTATCAAGGCCTATTAAATTATCCCCGCACAAACAACTCTACGGCTTTAAACCCCTTAGGCTATTAAACGTAGTAATTAAGAAGGATATACAAATATTAGCCGATAAATATAAAACCCTTCGTAACGGATTTTATAAAAATATTTAATTAGTTATAGACTTCGCAACGGCCAAAGCAAAATCACAATACGATAACGAGTACTAGCAAATCGAATTTAATATCGGCGACAAAATTTATCTCAAATTATATAAAGGCTACTATCTACCTAACCGATTATTAAAAAAATTCTTATAATAATATTCTAATTTATTTACCGTATTAATTCGAATAGGCAAATTAATTTATCGCCTAGATTTACCTCCTAAAATATATATTCATCTAATTATTTCTACAACTTATTTAAAAGCTACTCCTAAAGGGGAAAATCCCTTTAGCTAGTACTAACCGCCCCTTAAGCCTATAAAAGATAATCAAACCGACTCAAACGATAGAAAGTACGAACTCGATGTAATCCTAAATTATAGGGAAGATAAAAAGTATAGAGGATAGAAGTATCTAATTAAATAGATAAGCTATAATTATAAACGTAATAAATAACTTAATAAAGAGGATCTACCTAATACGAAGGAATTAATCGAAGAATACTAGAAGCGTAAGGGAGGTCGTCCGAGTAATGGAATTTAAATAAGGAAAGTAATAAGAAAGGTTATAAAGAAAGTAATAAAGAAGCTAGAAGGTAATAATATAGCCTCTTCTTCTTACGGTCGCACTCTTCGGCCCCGGAAGTAAGGGTATTCGTATATATATAATTACTACTAAGGACAATAGTAGTCTCTTTATATAGCCGGGTCTTAATATTAGAAAGGTATTATAGTATTATATATCAAATTACCTAACCTATATACGTGCCGTAGTACGTACTAGCGGGCGCACTAGCGCCGTAGCGCTTGGTTCAATTAATTGAACCGCGACTATAGGTCGCACCCCTACATTTATAGGTCCTATAAATTAAATAACGCTCGTATGCCTTTAAGGTCTTCGACCGTACGCGAGCTCTTTACTCTTAATTCTTCTTTCGAATCATCAATTTACATATATTCAAACAACACACATACTGTGCTTTTTATAATACCCTCTCAACGGTATTAGGGGGCCTAGGAGTAGTTGTAATAGAATTTTAAAACCCTCTCTTTATAATCGATAATATTATTCTTAGGTTCTTATATAAGGGGGTAATCCCCCTTTTATTTAATTTAGTAATACTAGTAATAGTTCTTACTAAATTAAATGTAATCGATTAAGTATTTAAATTCCTATTCGATAACGTTTATATTATTATTTATATGTATTATAACGCGGTTATTATTTATAATAATATCCGAAGAGACGTTTTAGTTAAGGAAGCTTCGGCCGATTTAATATTAGACTATAGAAACGTAGAATATTAGCGAATATTTTATATTAATTAGGAGGTTGAAATAGATTTAGTAAGAATTAACTTTAATAATACGGAAGGAGCCCTCTTAGTAGGAGGAAAATTTTTAATAGGGGCGGCCGTTTATAAAGTTAATAACGTTAAAGAGGATTAAATCGTTTACTTAATATTTATTTAAGTTTATATAGTATTTATTAGCGTTAATTTCGTATTATTCCTAAATATAGTAGGTTTATTAGGAAACGAAGTCCTAAATCTTCTAAAAATAGTTAGTAAATTCGGTAGCTTTATAATATTCCTTTAATTAAGTAAGGGAGAAGTTAGGGGGCGGCGGGGAACGAAGTTCGGTACCTATATAAGGGTAATAATTATAATTAATAAAGAATAGGAAAATGCTAATAGAAGAAGAGACGGCGTTATTACCCGAGAATTCTACAAATAATAGCTACTTTATTTAATCCGTTTATATTTAATTAATATAGAAGTGTAAGAATTATTTTATATTTATATTAATACGTTCGGTTTAAATATTAATTTAAAGGTAGAAGGCGGAATTAAATTTACGTACGATAGAAAGGTAGTTATAGAAGGTAATTTAGAAATAGGAAATAAATTAGAAGCTTCTATCGGATATAATAGTATTAGGTAAGTTATATAAAGAATAAATGCGATCGATGAAGCAATTAGCGAATTCCTCCGCTTTAAAGGTAATATAAGGGATATAGTACTATATCTTTATTAATTAGTCTATAACAACGGCGATATAATAGAAAGTTTGCCCAAAATATTCGCTAAATAGTAGTAAGGTAATATAATTAATTAAAATATCCTTCTATAAGGTTAAGGAAATAGTAGTAGGTTTGAAGAAATTTATAGAATTACGTTTAAAAAACTTTATTTTCGCGTACGGGAAGTATCCTTTATAGAAGAAACGAACGTTATAATATATACCCTCTTAAAAGAATTCGCAAGCGAATAAATTATATATAATATTTTTACCTAGGTACTTTATATTGGGCGAATTATATTATTAATTAATTAATTAGAATTAAAACTCCTTATTTTTAGGGTCGATAATAACGCAATCGTACTACTTCGCTACTCTATTAAAGAGGACGTAATATTTAGAGAAGGTGTAATTAAAAATTTTACGGATCGATAGTAGTTAATAGCGAAGGAACTTATCTAATAAGTAAATTATAAATTCCTATAAAAACGGGGAGGTTTCGTAATTAATACAAATAAAGTTATTAGTTAATTAATTATTAAAATTATTAAGGTTAAAAAAATATAAATTAAAGGTAGCCGCGGGATTATTAATTTTAAAATAATTTTCTTCGAACTAAGAAGGGTCGAAGAACTATTTTTAGTAGGCGGCGAAATAATTATTTTTTACGCCTGTAGGGCGGTCGTTAGGTTTATAATTAAAAGCGTTTAAGCGAAAGTTCTAAGGGTTAGGAATATAGCGGATTAAGAAATTGAACCGTAAAAAGAATTAGGACTAGTATATATACCGTTGAGTAAACTATTTATTCGTTATAAAAATAATAAAATTTTTATAGTTGTTAAGGATTTTAAAAGGGATTTAAGCACCTTCGAATTTAGGGCGCTACTCTTCGAAAGCTTTAATAATAGTAAAGAATTCTTTATTATAAATATTATAATTATATTCTTATACGCTATACTTAGCCGAGAAGTAGGCAATAAGGTATAAAATACCTTCGTTATTATATTAAAAGAGTATACCGCTTATAGCCTAATTTAAAATATTTATTTCTACTACGGTCTTCTTAATCTAATTATAAATTTTAAGGACGGGGCCACTTATAAAAATTTATTTAAAAGAATCGAACGCGGCCTAATAGCGGTCGGTCTAAATCTATAGCGCATTTATTATAATTAATTCGTAAAGGAGAGCCGCAATTAAAGAGAAAGAATATATAAACCGATAATAGAAATTTACGAAGCCGAAGAAAGATTGTAAGGATTTCTTAAATTCCGGAACCTATTATTTAATAATTACCTTAACCTTCTCTAAATCTATTTTAATACTATTTAGCGTAATAATAAACCTTAAATACTTAATATATTTAATATAGAATTTATATTTATTAATATTTATACTAAAGCCCGCTTTTACTAACCAATCGAAAACGTTATTAATATAGTATTTATAATCCTATTTATTATCCGAATAAATAAAAACATTATTAAAATAAGTAATAATATAAATATTAAATATATTATAAAGGATATTATTAATATAGTTTTAGAAGGCGTTAGAAGCGCCTTAGAGGCTGAAGGGGACGACGAAACTTTCGAAGAGACTAAAGCGGGTAATAAAAGTAGTAAACTATTCGTAGCCTTCCTTTATACGAATACGGTTAAAAGTAGCGATAACGTCGAATTTAATAAAAATTTTAATATAGTAAATAGCGTCGAGTATTTCCTTAATTAAAGGAAGGGGGTAGCAAAATTTAAATATAATATTATTAATACTATAATAGTCGACGTAAATACAAATTCCGCCTCCCGGTTTTTTAACGAAGAAGATTAGGGAGGAAGCTTAAGACTAAGAAGGCCGAATAAACTTCTTTTAAAAATTATTATCAATTTATCGTTTAATAATATTAAATTCGTTTGGGTTAAAAGTACGGCCGCGTACTATAGGCGCCTTTACTCCGGGTTTAAATTTAATTTTAAAATTATAAGTATAATTAGGGGGGAGTATTTTAATTATAATTTAGCGGAAGGTATTTATATAATATTAGTACTAACTAAAGAATTTAGTCCAAATTTAGTTATTAGTTTTATAAGGCTTATCCGCCTTCTTATAGAAAGTATTAATATCTTTAGAAGTAATTTTATTAAAGGCGATGCTATTAATTATAAAATATTTATTAATAACCCCTTCGTACTTAGTAAAATCCTTATTCGTATTATTAAGGGGGATAGAATTTAAAATTCGGGTAGTATAGAAGGTTACTTCTATACCCTAACCTACGAAGGCATCGATTTATAAATAGAAATTAAAATTAAAAAGCTTTTTATATTACTAATTATAACCGAAGAAGACCTATTTAATAATTTAAATTATTAATTCATTACTAAGAGCAGAAAGTTCTAATTTATTAAAATTATCCTCTACTTATTCCTCGTCGCGTATACATCTAATATCTTCTTCTATATTAGCCCTAATTATTTAAATAATTTAAAATTTAAAATAGTTAGCGAATTTAAAAAAATTAAATATTAAAAGTTCTTTAATATTTTCGGGGTCGATAAGGTTATAAAAAAAGGAGGGAAGGCGAAGGGGAGTGAAGGAAACTATCGAAAGTATAAATATTTAACCCGGGCCTGTAAGGGTACGACCGATAGGCCTAGGGCTAAATTAATTAATAATTTATTTAAAGCGGCGGCGAGAAATTTATTAAATTAGGGAAGTTAGGGAGGCGTAACGTAGTATTATAAAGGCCGGGTCGGGGTTTATAATTAAAATTAGGGAAGGGTCCGTATTTAGGGCTAGAGGAGTAGATTCTACATTTAAGAGGGGTTCTATAATTAGGAAGGTTCGAATAATAATTTCGGTTAGCGAAGGAAGGTAGGAATCGCCTTCGTCTTTAATATCCTCGACTATAAAAATATAGTATACTATTGTATTAGCCTTTATTACTTTTAAATTAGGGGGTTAGAAAATAATTTATAAAGATAGGGCGCGGCGTAAATCCTAATATAAATTAATTAATAAATAACTATAGGCTTTATAAATAGAAGTAAAAGAAAAGGTATTAAAGGGCTATAAAATCGTTAGTAAATAATAAGCGAACTAAAAGTAATTAAGGATAACCGGATTATTAGGGGCGAAGTTATAAATAAAGAGATCGATAATTTTATAGTATAAGCCTACCTATATAGTAAGTTAGGAGAAGTAAGTAATATTACTACCTTTTACTTCCCCTCCGTTAGTAAGGTAAAGGATTTTAAGGGTAGTAAGGTAATAAATTAATAAATAGTAGTAATAGATAAAGGAACGG
The DNA here is from genome assembly GCA_009802275.1 of Neurospora sp. CHS-2018a. NCBI lineage: Eukaryota > Fungi > Ascomycota > Sordariomycetes > Sordariales > Sordariaceae > Neurospora > Neurospora sp. CHS-2018a. The sequence continues at coordinate 139,501 of RAKG01000083.1, forward strand.
TTAATAAAATTAAGAGTAATATAGCTATTATTAATAAAAATAGAGTAGTATAATTTATATAGCCCGTTAAAAAAGTAAATAAAGAGGTTTAAAGTATTTAATTATCTATAATAATTATTTAAGGAAGATTTATTTATCTTTATAATATTAAGCAGTATAGGGACGTTTCTTTTTCTTCCTATAGGTTTAGGCCTTTAAACGTAATTTAATAAAGAGGCTATATATTTCCTTAATTAATAACTCTTTATTTATTATTTAAGAAGGGGTTAATAAAACCTTATTAATACTAAGGAATTAATTAGGTACCGTTAGGGGCTATAATATTAATTTAGTAAAATTACTAGCCGTATTTAGATTATTAGCCGTATTTAAATTAGCCGGATTATTAATTATAATTACTACGGGAGCCGCTTCTACTCCCTTTACTACAACCGCGACCGCTACTACGGGTAGAAGGAGGGAATTCCTTACGGAAATTCATTTTACTACAGTAAGCGGAAGAATAGTAATTAGGGCGCCTATAGCGAATATAAGCGTTAAACTTTATACGGAAATCGAAGACATCTTAAAGGATTATAGCGCGGACTACAATATTAATTATAAATAATTTATTAAAGTCTATAGTATTACTACTATAATTAATTATAATATAAATAGCCGTAGAAGAAGAGGTTACACTAGAGGTCGGGTTATAAGGTTTATAGAAGGGATTATTAATTTTAGAACAGTAGGTATTATCTTTAAATTATTAAGCGAGGGTATAGACTAGGGTAAATTATTTAAAATAGTCCGAACTTAAGGGTTAGGGAATTTATATAATAAGAACGGCGCGAATTTTATTATTAATTTTATTTTTAAAGAAATAGACCTTTATAGCGTCGTCGAAGTTATAGCGGTCGATAATCTAAATCTACTAATTTTTAAAGTCGGACTAACGTATATTCTTACTTATAGTAAGGTCGTTTAATTCGTAATAAACGAGGGTAACTAAATTATTATTATTATATTTAATATTAAATTCCTCTTTAATAAAGGCGCTAATAATCTTCTATTTCTATTTCTCTTTATTTAAATTAAAGTCGACGATATAAAATAGGGCCGTTTCGTAGGCAGAAAAGGGGGCGCCCTCAAAGGACTTAATAATAAATAAAAACTTCTTATATTCGTTAAAGAAGAATATAGGGTTATTTAATTAAGTAAGGGTAATCCTTATATATTAGGTATAATATTTTTTAACCTTCTTTAAAAAAATTTCGCCCTTACCATTAAAAAGTTTAATATAAATATAGGAGGAACAATCCTTAAAACTATTAATAATAGAAATAAATATTATAACGTCTTTAAAAATAAAAATTATAGAATTAATATATTTAAATTTCTTTTATAGGGATTTAATAATTTTAATAGTAGAATTAAAGGCTTATTAAAGGGCTTTATTATTTAAACCGAATTCGCTAGCACACTAATTAGTACTAATATAAATCTTTTTAAGGATAGAATACTTTTCTTCGAAGAAAATACCGTTATTTAGGAAGCGAACATTCTCGGACTAGAATTAAGAATATTGAATTTAGAAATCGATATACGCTTCGTAAAAAGATTAGAACTCCTTTCGAATAAATTAAAATTAAGCGAAGGTAATAATAGAATCGGCGTTAAATAAACGGCCGAAAGAGAGAGAAATATTATAGAAAATAAGATTAGTAGAGAGATTAATAGCGTATTACTTTTCCCTTATAGAGGTAGGAAAGCTATTAGAAATAATAAAAATTATTTGGAAGGTTTTATAGAAGTTAACGTTATACGGGTCGGTAATTTGAAGGGAGCCGATAGCAGTAACTATAATAAGGTTATTTATAAAAATAGTATTAAATATTAATACTTTTAGGAGTTCGATATCGAATATTAAATTAATTAATAGGAATTTATAAATATTTCGAACGGATTCCGTCTTTGAATAGGCGGGCAAAGGTTTCTTTACGGTATTTGTAAAAGATATAGAATTTTATTTAATTAAAAGACGGGATAAAGCCTACGCTTATACTTCGATAATAGGCCGAGTTTTAAAATCCTATTTGTACGCGTAGCGTTAAAGAGGTATAATAAACTATTACAGGGTAAAAGTATAATTAAGGGTAGGGTAAAATATATATTATTGTACGGAGGAGGGGAAAGGAGGTATATATAGAAGGTTAGTTATATAGGCGAGAGCCTTAGAATTAGCCCGAGGTTATATATCTATATACGTAACCGGACGGTATAACTTTGAATTATACCGAAGCACTCTAGTATATTATAATAGTAGTACTTAGCGCTGGGCAGGTTATAAGTAGGATAACCCTATAATATAAGAGTAAGTTAATAAAAGTTTAGAAGCTAGCGGGACTGTTAATTAGGCCAAATAATAATACTTTATATTTAAAAGCTCTTATACCAGTATAGAAGGTAGTAAACTCCTCGTCTTCTAGCCTTATACGGATACGATAGAAGGCCTATCGAATATCGATCTTAATAAATTATTAAGTTTTAACGACTTTAGTTAGCGTCTCTTCGATTAAGGGTAGTAGGTATTGGTCTTTCTTAGTAATAGTATTAAATTTATAGTAGTCGACGTAGAAACGAAGATTATTATTAATTTTCTTGATAAATAAGATTGGGGCGGCCTAGGGGGACGAGTTCGCCTTAATAAATCCTTTAAATAGGTTTTTTAAAATATACTTTCTTATTGCTTCTAATTTATTTAGCGATATTTTATAGAGAGGGCTATAACCGAATTCTTCTAGCCGGTATCCTTCTTCGAGTTCGATTTTATAATTATACGGCTAATAATTTGGTAGGACGTTTGAATTGAATTTACTAAAGACGTTAATATAATTATAATAATAGTCCGGTATTATTTTTAAAACTTCCTTCCGAAATTCCTTTTTATTACGAAGTAATAGTTTTTAAGCGGGGTCTTTTATTACGTACTTTTATTAAATAAACCGATTAATTTCGAAGATACTTATTAAATATATTATACAGTCGGTTTTAGTAGCGGACTATATAAATAAATTGCCTTTAAGAATATATATTTGCACCGGTCGTTCTTTATACTATTTAGTTGAATTTCTTTTTAATTTATATATATTTTAATTATTAGAGCCCTATTTATTATTATATAGTTCGGTCGGCTTAATTTAAGCGAATTAGGCGGGTTCTAGAAATAATATTATAAAGTAGGTAAAATTAATTAAATTTCTCTCTATTTTACTTAATAGATTAGATCGTTTAAGAATTAAATCGGGGTTTTAGAATAGAATATAGAAACGAGCGTAATTTAATTCGCTAGTATTTTTATTTCGGGTATATTTAAAATCCGTTAATATAATAGGGATTATTCTTTTAGGTTCGAGAGTTGCTAATTTTATTTAGAATTTAAATATACGTTTTTCGATTATTTTCTAATATTAACGTACTTTATAGTCGTATTAATTTTTAACCTTTTAATCGAACTCTTTCTTATAATAGTTAAGGAAGGGTTATTTAATTAGGATAGGTTTAAGTACTACGGTATAATTATTAGTAAGTTTAGACGCTTCGTAGTTACTATTCTTACTATCGGTTCGATATTTATCTTTTCGATTTATAAGTATATTACGATGGGCCGCGTCTTTTTAATATTCGGGGTTTACGGTATTAAAATTTCTAGGGCGGATTTCGAAATTTAAATTCCTTATTTACTTAGGGTCTAATTTCTATTCGGGGGGGAAAATAAGGCGACGATTTTTATAATCTATTTAGGCATTATAGATATTAAACTATTTACGACCGATAATAAAATTATAATTTATATTAATAATAATAAAGATATTGGAGGGTATCGTCCGGTTTCGAATCCTTAAAGCGGCTTTAACGACCTTTTTAATATTTTAATTAATTTTTCTTTAATAATTATTAATACTTCGGGCGGGAAAATCGCTCATTATTTCTACTAATAATCATTCTTTTAATTTGTTAATAAATATTATATTAATAAATAAGTAGCCGTTTACTCCTATATTAATTAGGGCGTTAGATATAAATAAAGATATTCTATTATTAATTATAGTATATTAAATAATTATAGGATCCCCTCCTAAGTAGGGTATTAAATTAAATTTATCCTTTCCTTATCTTTATTTATCTTTTATTTATTTTATAACCGATACCTCCCCTAAAAAGGAATTTAATTTACCTAAAATATTTAATTTCCTTAATTATTAATAGCGGGGGCGGTATTAATAATTAGAGTAATAAGGGCCGCGGCCTAACCGCCGGTACTATTCTTATTAATTAGGTAGTATTTAACAATAGTAATAATATAGTTACAACGTTCTTAATTATATTAGTCCTTCTAAGGACAATTATACTTAATATAGCCGCACTCTTTATAGAGGAAGTAACGGCCTTTATTAAATAAATAGGTAGTTTCTTTAATATAATTAACAGTAGAACAATTATTACTTCTACCGCCGCTAACGGGTTTTAAAGCCGAAGAATTAGAACTATTAGAGCTATTAAATCCTTTATTATTATTATTTCCTTTATTACGTAAAGAAGAAGAAGAAGAAGTAGCCTTGGCTTCCTTAATAATAATTTTAAACACTTAGCCAAAACTAGAATAATCGATATAATAAAATTCGAAAGAAATAAAAGAATCGTAATATTTAGCGCCTATTTATTTCTTATACTCTATAAGAAGGCGCTAGAATAGTTTACGCTTCTACTCGGTCTTAAGGCGTTAGTATTCGCTAACTATATAAACGAATTTATTCTTAAAGAAGTCGAAATTATCAGTATCCTTTATCTTAAACTTTGTAAAATTAACGAAAGCTTTTTTATTTTAATTAGGATTACTATATTCGCACTATAAATAAATTATTAAATTAGAATAAATTATAAGTTAATCGGGGTAAATTTTATAGAAATAGAATATTAGGTTTTTAAAAGTAAAGCCGGCCAAACGATTTTTAATATAGAGAAACTTATTATAATCGGTTAAGTAATAATTAATATTAATTTCGAATTTATTTTAAATCAAATTATATTAAGCTTCGAAGGGTATATCGTCCTCTTTATTTTAATTATAGAATTTCAGAGGGTCGGCTTACTTAATCGAAAGATAAGCGCGACAAAAGGGAACTATTATAGTTTCGTCGTCGTTATCGTTATTAATAGGCGGGGTTATTACAAAGTAGGTAATCGAGTGGCAAAGGGGAGCCGCAGTAGGATCCCTCTCAATATTAGGAAGAATAGTCTCCTTAGTCGTAGTTATTACTATTTTATCTTTAGGTTTATAAATACTTTTAAGGACGTTTAAATCGGTAATAATCTCTTTTAAGGTTTAAATTTCCTCTTTTTTATTAGCTAAATAGTTTTTAAAGGATTAGACTATTTTAGAATCGGTAATTAAAATATTAAAAAGAGTTTCCTCTAATTTAGGGATTTAATTATAAATAGTATAAAATTTAATATTTAAAGATAAAATAATTTAATATAGTTCCGATACTTACTTTTTTAAAATTATAGCTATTATAATTTAGAATTTAAATTTATAGAATATATTGGCGGGGTAAATAATATATAATTCAATAAATTTAACTTTATTTAAATAATTATTAAATAAGAGTTTGGAGTTGGATAATAATATATAATAGAGGACGTAGGGTATAGCGTTATAAATAAAGAATTTAACGAACTCTTCTATTTTATCCTTTAAATCTTTAATAAAGTCTTTTAAATTAAAAATAATATTAAAATAATTAATTTCGCCGCTAATATACTAATCGAATAAGTTAAACAATAGCTTAAATTCGTTATCGTCGTTACTCTTAATTAAGGTATTAATTAATACTTTTAACGGAGATTTCAATTAATTATATAAATAGAATAAAGTCTTCTTACAAAGAAAGGTAGACTTACCGTACAATCTTTCTTTAAAAGAGTAGAAACTATTAAAATATTTTTCGTTAAAACGTATAAAAGCTTTCGTATTCTCCCTAATAATAGGATTAATACGCTAGGGTTTCCTTTTATCCTTCTTATCAACGCTAGGTTTAATAATAGCTTTATCCTCTTCTTTTAATTCGGAATTATTTCCGTTATTAACATTTCCTTTATTAAAGGTTTTATTACTTCTATCTTCGGGTTTAAAGCTTTCGACGCCCTCTTCGCCGAAGAGGTCTACTCCGCTACAATTATTATTTTTATAGTAATTATAATCGTAGTCGCTAGAGCCTTTAATTCTAACGCTAATACTATTGCGAATTAAGCGCAGGGGTACTATAATATTAATTATTATAAGTTTCGATTCCTTAGACTACGATAATCGGTTTAATTATTTATATCGGTTTCTAATCGTTAGGATTTAACCTTCCTAAATAATTATTAGATTAACTTTAAATAATATAAGGGTACTAATATAGATAAGTCGAAGGTAAAGCTAAGATACTATTTATAATAGAAGATTTAAGGTGAGGAGAAGAAAAGGAAGAGAATTAAATATATACGTACGAACCCAATTAAATACTTTAGTACGCGAGCAATAACGGGACCTATATATAAATCGCTATTAACTAATCCCTTTACTCGTATCCCCCTTTACTTATATAATAAATAAGAGTAAATACCTTTAATAGGCTTAGAGCCCGCCTTAGCTAGTCAGCGCGAACCTTCTATATCACTCGTTCCTCCAACCTCAATAGCACTTTATAGCACCTCATAGCACTTTATAGCACCAGTCCTCCCCCGGGGGTATAGCGGGCATAGCGGCATGGCCGGACCGGCGCCGTCACAGTCGTCGTTAATAGCGATAGTAATAATAATTACAAAGAAGAAAGTTAGGAGACGCTAAATACTTTAATTTTTTTACTTCGTTAACCCCGCTTCTTTCTTTTTCTCTCTCCTTCTCTCTCTTCTCCCCCACCTTCGTTTTCTTATTTATTGTACCTTCTTAAAATAGAAGTGCTTAACCTTATTTAAGGTTTTATAGCGGGCCGAGAGCTTAGTATCTACTCCCGGCCCAACGGTTAAGAATTCTCAACGCTTAAGATATTTTAACGCTTAAGAGCGTTGGCCTACGGTTAATAGCGTTTTGATACGGTTAAGATATATTAAGCGTTCTACAGACCCCTATATTCCCGTTAATGTAGTGTAGAAGACCAAAAACTCGGAGCAAGCGAGACAAATCAGTAGAAAATAAATAAACATAATCCAAATAAACTCCATAACTCCTTTCCAGCCCATCCATCCATGTACATTCCAATTCCTTTTAGTATTATTAAAAGTTAAGGGGGTATAAGTGCAGGTGAACGTGTGACAGCTTGTACAAAGAAAAACATGAAGCCATATCAAAACCACATCCCAACATTACCTCATCCCTCATTCATACCCACCGCCTCTCCTCTGCCTCGCATACCCATATCCCTGTCCCCCCTGCTCCTCCAACTCAATCCCACCGTGTCCACCCCCATGTATCGCCCGATTTCTCTCCAACGGATTCCCCAAAACGCCCTCGTGATAGATCTCCTTCTCCACTTGTCTCATATCAACATGTCCCACGGCATTAACACCATCAAAGATGCGTGCAACTTCTTCCAGAGTCGGCCCTTTTGTCTCGACATAGAAGAAGTAGACAAAAGTCAGCTCCAAGCAGTTCCATATAGTGTAGAAGAGAGTAAAGTTCCAGTGGTGGGGGAGGTTATCCCAGGCTAGTTTGTTGGTTTGGCTTGGAGGGGTTAGTATTCAACCCGTTGAAGGCATAGCGGCACAAGAGGGAGGAGAGCGGGAACAGAAGGAACAGAACCAAAGTGGGTAGTGGGAGGTGGTGATGTTGAGGTGGCAGAGGAAAGAATGAGTAAATAGGCGAAGGCAAGAAGAAGGGGAAGGAAGGGGCCACCGGAGTGATCATGAATAGAATGTGTTGATGAGATAAGAGGGGAATGGTGAGAAGGGAAAAAGAGGAAGAAAAGAACTCACTTGGAGATGGCAAGCACAGCCTGCACCGTGATATTCATCAGCATCATGCCCTTCGCCCTCAAATGGAACGGCAGGACCTCCAACGCATACGCCACCAACAGTCCTGAAAACCCAATATCGTAAAAGATACCGAAGATCCAGATGAACACCAATTGCGTATAGCCACTGGTCATGTTTGTCTCCCCGCTATACTCATACACCGCCCCTGTTGCCGTCCAGCAGGCAAAACTCACGACCATACCGCACGTCGATATTAAGAACAGCGGCCTGCGTCCAAAGCGATCGACATTGAGCGCGGCGAAGATGGTGACGATAAGATCCAGGATGATCTCCCCCGTCGAGATGGCCAGCTTTTGGCTCTGCTCCGTTATCCCTGCACCGCCGTAGATGGCATTCATGTAATTGCTGAACAGGGCATTGCCGGAGTACTGGCTAATGACACCCAGCGAAATAATAATAGCCAACCGCCACCTATTTCCCTTGGTCCTTATGAAATCGACATAGCTCGACGCCTCATCCAGCTGCTTCTGGATGCGAATCGTCTCTTTGATCTCGCGAAACTCGAACTGCACTGTTCTATTGAGCCTATCACCGCCGGCATGCCACTTGGCGAGGATGTCGAGGGCTTCATCGTGGCGTTCCTTGTTGATGAGGTAGCGTGGGGATTCGGGAAACCACCAAATGCCTGCGAGCTGGACGGCCGAGGGCAGAATCTGCAGGAGCGTGATGGAGCGCCAGGACCAGTTGGAGGCAATGTTGGACGTGCCCCAGGCTATGCACGACACCAAAAGCGCGCCGGCATTCCAAAGACAGTTGTAGATGGCGGTGACGGGGCCGCGATGTTGCGGGTGGACGATCTCGGTGAGGAGGAGGGGGGAGGCCATTTGTGCGAGTGAGTTGCCGAAACCGAGGAGGAAGCGGCCACCCATGTACACTGTCATTGTTAGTAAACTCCGTGAAGGAGGTGAGAAAAGAGGGCACCTACTTCCGTAACCGTTGCAGAAACCTGTTAGGAGTCCGCCAAAGATCATGAGGATACACCCAGCTACGATGGAGGGTCTTCGTCCATAATTATCGGCCACGTATGGGGTTATGAAGAAGGAAAAGATCGAGCCGATGTTGAACATGTTGATCAAGATTGCCAGCTTGCTATCCTCAACGGGGTCTGCAAGGTCCGGGTTGAGCTTCGTCTCCGGGAAGAAGAAGTGATTCCACGCATGGATCTGTTGTGATGTGTTCAAAAGCATGCTGTCGTAGCCCGTCGTTGCCGATGCCACCATCAGGAAGAAGGTCATGCCGTAGAGCTTCCTCAGATGCGGTTCCCTCATCCAGTAAACCCTCTCAAACCGTGGAGGTTCTACCTCCGGTATCTCCTCGTAGACCTCCGAGACATTGTCTGCGTTTGGGTTGGGCTTGGTGTGGACGTTCATTGTTTCGTTGGGGTGCCCCCCAATTTCGACCCGGATTGTTCGTATCGTCGGCGTCGTTGTTGGAATGATCTTTGTTGTTGGCATTGACGTTGGAGATCAAGGCTGCTGAGCAGGGACAACTTCGAGTTGGGTTTAGACTAGGACATGTACGTGTAGAGGTAACCTTCGATCAGACTGGAGTCGCTAGTAAGTTGGATACTACGACAGGAGATTATGAGAAGGAAAGGAGTAGCAGTGAGGGTTCCACCTCCGCGTAGTATATGAGGATCCCCGGAGCATCTAGTATGTGAGTCCCAGCGGGAACCAGGCGGGAAGGGGTCGGGGAAGCATTGACATGCTGAAGGAGGCAACAAGAATAGGTGATCATTCTGGGGTAAGACATCGTCGTGACATCCCGGTAACCATGGGTTAACGATGCGAGGCCACTAGTAGACCCCTGGGAAGGATTCCCAATTCCATCTTTGTTCGGTATAGTCCAAGTCTCGAACCTCATCTTCTTAGTCAAGTGTGGAGTTATTTTTGTTCCAATTCAGGGGGAGGAAATGCAATAGTGGAGGGCCGGGACGAGGTCTGAGTGGACAAGAATCGAGAACTTTGAATAAAAGTGGTGAGAAGACGGGGTCGCCAGCCGTCGTTGCATCGCAAGTGGACGGCATCTCTCTTTAACGACACAGCGCCAACAAGACTTCTTGCTGGATGGAGGAGGTTGTTTCTGTGCCTGGAGGTGGTGTTGTGCGGATGGCGGGAGAGGGTTGGCGAGAGAAGCCACAGGAGGCCCAAACTCCGGATAGCAACGGGGGTGAGGCCCCGAAAGGAAGTCATGACCGAGGGGATGGACAAGGCGTCCCAACGTTCTGTGTTGCGCATGGCGGGGAGGACGGGTCTAGCTTTGCCATCGTCCACCATGTGTTCTGCCTCGCAGGGGTTCTCCGCAGTTGAAGGCATTCTCTCACCCAATCGTGATGACCTCTTGTCCAGTGTATAGTGCATATTAATGACCTGCACTTGCAGTCTTTAGTTAGAAAATAGCGAAATATGGAGTACATGCCATGAGAATCCTCCTCGTCTGTGCGTCTTCTCCAAACGTCCACCATCATGAACAAAGATGGTCGAGTCCGAGTGCAGCACATACGAACTCGAGTCTCGAGACATCTTTGCAGGTTTTAGGGCCCCTCGCTACCTCATGGTCGGTATCGCTCATTTATGTGACGACCCGCCGAGAAGGGTTGTGAGACTGGCTAGACCGTGGGTTGTTATTAAAAAGCCTCACTCCCAAGTCCCAACAGTCAGGAATTATCGAACGTTCGACGCGCCGGATATAGCATGGACGGGTAAAGAGCATGGCTCGCTTGTCCCTGGGATAGAGCCAGGGGAGCTCTCGTGGTCCCCCAAGTTGTGGGCGAAGGTGACGCCAATCCCTGTCGGCAGCTAGGGACGTTCATCCGACTTGGGTGGATGGGACTCGGTGAAAGGCCGGACCAACGCACCGCACAGACATTGACTCGAAAGCGTCATGTTTAATCTCGCCGAAGCGCTTGTCGTGTTGTGCTGCGGACCAACAACTTCTTGTGAACGAGCATGTCAGCAAGCTCTGCATCTGCCAGCGGTCGCCTGGCGTATTCGGTTCCAGAAAAGAGGTTGAGGCGAATGTTGGAGCTGAGAGGCACAATCTTGAAGTGATGATGAGAAACTGGAAGGTCTGTGAGGTCTATGTCAGCACGGCGGCAATCGATGATGATGGGGAGGATGTCCGATGGTTGGAGGAGGCTTCCGCTCATCCATCCCTTCCACGTGGAAGAGAAGCAGCGAGAGAGTGACCCAGGTGCTCAATTCCCCCAGCTTTCACTGTGAAGATCTTCTCTGTCCATCGGGTTCAGAAGATCCAGTCCAACGTCCGGGTGAATAGGGCAGGGCTGTGAGTGGAAGAAGGAAGAGAAGACAAGCGAAACAGGGCGACATTATCCGCCAAAACCCCACTTCCCGTCGTTCCCTTACAGTAGGAACCCCTGTTAATGCAACTAATCCGGGCACTATGGGGGATGGCTCGGATTCTTTGCAAAAGAGGGGGTTTTGCATTAAGGGGTGCCTCACTTACATACAAAACTGGGAATCGGGGCCGCGGAAATCTTTTGCATCTAATGGGTCAGTTTGTATGTGTTTGCAAAAGGGGGTGTTTGCATTAACAGGGGTTCCTACTGTAGTGTCGCATCCCTGTGTTTAATTGCAAAGGAGGACATCCCGGACCTGGTCAAGTCTCCAGCGGACCGCTGTTCCCATCGTTTTCTCCATTTTCCCCGGATTTTCGTAACCTCCAGACTGTCACCAACACCAACGTCGACTTTGTGATCCACGAGGAGTTCGGAGTAACTTGGCTTGGTCGGCAACTATCGGTTTTGTGGGAGGTGCAAGACGCGGAAGGACTGGAGATTGCAGAATCCGTGATGGAGGTCATTCCCTTGTGAGTTTCTTGATGATTGTGGCGGAAGCAAGAACGACAATTAAAAGGGAAGATGGAATAGACGGGATGGTCACCAATGGAAAATGGAATACTTACTTACTTGGCAGCCCCGCACTGACCATACCGACACTGGGCTGCTATTGGTGCAGTCCACCACCTCACCTACCACTGCCTGCCGCTGATTTCCTTCCACTCATCTGCAGCACAGCAGCCACAGCTGCCCGCCAGCAGTCTTACGCAGTACACTACAGTAGAAACCCCTGATACTGCAAGTAATCCGGGCAGCCATTTTTCTTGCACTTAGAGGGGATCTTGCAGTAGGGGGTGCCGGTGCACAGACCACTTTGCAACTGCTGGCCGCTATAATCGAGAAGTGACCCCCTATAAAGTAGTATAAGTCGCCTAGTCCAGGGGCCAGAATTGCCCTGTCACAGCAAATAGACACCCCTATAACTGCAAATCCGGCCTAAATTCTTTGCAGTTTGCAGTTTGCAGTCTTAGTATGGGAAAATAATTCCGGCAAGACATTTCCTTGCACTTAAGGGCGATTTTGCAGATGGGGGGGGGTTGTACTAATAGGGGTTTCTACTGTACAGTGCCCGGGCGGCCCGTGCCAGTGCCCTCACTCACTTTTTCCGGCTGGGCCCGAAAAATGACATGACCAAGAGAGATGTGAGTGAGAAGAAAAGGACGGGAAGAGCGACGACATGATGGGGTCCCGGATGTGATGACAGCTTCCTCGCCTATTTCCGTGCCGCTGCAATCGCAAAGTTTGCGTCGCAACACGGAATGGAAACGACAACTCGCGGAGTCGGATGAACGACGGCAAGACGCGCCAGTGCGGGCGAGACAGGCGAGACAGGCAAGAGACGGCTCGACCATCAAGCTGGGAGGTCTGGAATTGTTGGAAACAGCGACCCTGATTTTATCCACCGCGCTTCCCCCGGTTGGGTCCCGTCGTTGCTAACATTGGAATTGGCAGGCCAGTAGCGCACCCAAAAATGGCAAAGGGAAAATGGAAAGAGCAAAGGGAAAAGGTGCCTCTAATGCTCGGCAGGCGTCAAAAAACGGAAAGAATCGGCGCAGAGGATCCGATTAGCACTGCACTGGACTGACTGCTCCGGGATTCAATCCGCACGTCGGCGCCGATAATAGGATCCCCTCCGGCCTCCACTCACCTCCGATCTGCGGCCCCGGAGTAGCTCCCGCCAGCCCTCGGCGCTCCATGTTGGTGCTTTTAGTGAATGACAAAGATTAAAGAAGGGACATTGGCTGACATGGGTTTTCGTTGCACTTGCTTTTAGAAGGGAAGTTCAAATGTTCAATTTCACATCGTTTTTTTGACCTCATGTTTCTTTGCTTACAACTTCAACACCAACAAACGAACAAAGCCAGGCAGTTCTCAATCATCAGAGCAGCAGTCTTCCATTCTACAGCCTCCCTCCACCATCAGTCATTCTTTCCGACCCCTTGCTTTACCCTCTCCATTTTCCACACCTCATCACCTCAATTGCCCTCCAGTCCTCGACATCTCATTCCAAGCTCAGTTCCCATCCTCCCCGTCTCCCTCCCACTTACCACTCTACTCCAACACCCCAAAACCCCACTCATCCACCGCCTTATGCCCCTTCGTCGTCAGATTCGTCTTCATCCAACAGGTATGATGCGTTTCCTCGTCGCCCGCGATCGCACCCCACCCCGCTCCTGTGCACCCTTGCTTCTGCGCGCACGTATCCAAGCACGAGTTGAAGCTGGTTGTGTTTACGGAGCCAATGTCGACGGCTTCACCTTTGCCAAAGTCAACGCCGCAGAGACGTTGGAATATCTTGCTGCTGCTGCCACCGGGGCTGCTGGAATTACCGGCCACCGTTGCGGTGTACAAAGTTCCGTTGATGGACGGACACTCAATTTTTGCGATGGCGGTTGCAGTCGAAGACGCACTGGAGGCGCTGGTGGAGGTGCCAGTTGCGGCTGTCGGGGAGGGGTGCTGGGTGGATGAGGTGATTGCCCTAGATGGGGTTAGTTCTGGTCATCGGGTTGGAAAGATGGAAGGAAGACCTACCCAAGTCCTGCCGTGATGCTCGCTTGCGCCAACTTCAAGTCATTCTTGGCATCGTGGAGGTTCTTCTGGCTCACTCCTAGACCTGCCGCAAGACCAATGACTGTTGCGAGAAGCAGGGCCAAGGTACCGACGACGGCAAATGCGATGCTCCGTTTCACCGTGAGGAGGGTCGGCCCCGACCCGACACCTGTGTTCTTTTCTGGCAACATTGGGGTACCTTGGTCCGGATATGGATGTTGAACCTCGTGGGGCACAAAACCTGTCTTCTCCGCTTGCTGAGAACCGGGGAATGGCTGATAAGGGTGTCCAGCTCCGACCTGTGCTGACGGGTATTGTTGCTGGTAGCTGTAGCTTGCCATTTTGACCTCGTCTCAAACGCCGACAACGGTCAAGACCTCGAGGTTATATATCCAATCGACCAAGTCGCAATCCACACAAGCGGCGCAGCAGGAGCAAAAGCTGAAGATGATCTTTGTGAGATTCTAGACCAGCCTCGGACTAAGATATTAGGGGCGTCGGGTGGAACGAATGAAACGCCAGCTTTTTGATGCTGTGCGAGCGCGCTGAGTAACACCACCCTTCTTAGTGAAAACCGTTGCTATTCCGCGGACCAGTCACGATCGAGTTTATCTCGGTGCCTGAGTAAGCGCTAAGGATAAGCATATCATCCCCCTTGATAACTGCCGTTGTAAGATCAGCCTCACTGTCTTGAGAAAGGTGTAGTGGATCTGTATGGAACGCAAAACCGAAGAGAACACAAGTGATCATAAGGCTAGATAATCGGTTTAATTTAAAGAACAGTGCTTACGTTGCACGAACAACTAGTGGCTGCGATATCACGGAGTGTCTCACCTTCAATTGTTTACCTCCCGTCCTCCCCTTTTCAACAGCATCACAACCCCTAACCCTTATCTGAGACCACCTTGACGTCATCGTACGATAACGCTTCTACCCCGACATTGCAAAACAAACCTAATTCGACGTTATTCATCCACCCTTCCTTTCCATTGGACGGGCGCCGAAAATGCCTCGTTGTTGACAAGCCTACATGAATGAGGTTGCGATACATTACCTACCACCATTCTACCCGCATCCTGCATCGGTCGTTACCCAAGATGTCCACCTCCACCCCCTCTTCCACTGCTCCAAATCCTAGCCAGAAACCACTAAAACACCGATCCGTAGTCTCCTCCTTCATCTTCAAACTTCCCTCTTCTTACTTTCCCCCTTCATCCCCCTCCTTCTCCTTAGAGGTATCGACCTCCTCCAACTCAGATCCATCTATCCAAAAACCACTCGTGGCCCTGTTCAAACGCTCCGACAAAGTCAGCACTTACCCTCATCACTACGCCCCCATCTCCGGTTCTATCGAATCAACCGACCCCTCCCCCCTTAGCGCAGCCTGGCGCGAAATCCATGAGGAGACCACTTTAACTGCTTCCGACCTGAAGCTCTTCCGGCAAGGGAAGCCGTACACTTTCTCTGATGAATCAGTAGGGCGAGAATGGACAGTTTGGCCGTTTGCGTTTTTGTTGAAGGACCCGGCTGGAGATGGCGAGGGGAGCGAGAAAAGAATAAAGATCGATTGGGAGCACGAGGGGTGGGGATGGTTCGATCCGTTGGACGTGCAAGATACAGAAGAATTCGGAGGAGTGCCGAAGCTGAAGGAGAGTTTGAGGAGGGTCTGGTTTGAGATTGATCTCGGGCATGAAGCCGGCAAAGTGCTGAGGCGGGGGTGTAAGCGCTTGGAAGAGGATTTTGTGAGCGGGGCGAGGCAGATGGCAGGTGATGCCTTGCGTATCTTGCGGGATGTGATCGACAAGATGGACGACGGTGTCTTGGATGGAAAGAATGGAGATGGGAAAGAAGCCAAATGGTGGAAGGACATCAGAATGGCTGCATGGCATCTTTGGAAGAATGGACGGGAGAGTATGGGCGCGGCGATCATGTCCGCTTTGTTGTCTGCTTTGGCTTCCGTTGAGGCTGGAGTTTTCCAGGACCATTCCACCAGCCCCAAGGACAGCGGAAAGCAACTCAAACTAACCATCATCTCCGTTTTGGACCGGGAGATCTCCGCCCGCCCCTCAACCAACGACCAGATTTCCCAATCCTTCGCCTCCTACATCTCCCATCACCTCTCCTCCCTCATCAAATCTCAGAAACCTCTTTCTATTCTGACCTTGTCAGAGTCCTCCACAATCACCCACGCCCTCTCCCACCTCCCCATCCTTCTCCCCAACTTAATCCTCGATATCCGCATCCTTGAATCCCGCCCCCAGCTCGAAGGCGTCTCTCTCGCCGCCAGCCTCGCCAAAGCTCTCTCCACAGTCTTAGCATCCAGTAACAACCGCCAACACAGCATCACCATTTACACCGACGCCTCGGTCTGTCTTGCCACCCATGGGGTGCAGCTGGTGGTGATAGGCGCCGACCGCATCGCCTCCGATGGTTCTGTGAGCAACAAGACTGGCTCGCTACCTACTCTCCTCGCCACTCAACACAACGCAAAAGGAGCCAAGGTGGTAGTCCTTTGCGACTCGGAGAAGGTGGCACTCCCTGGACCGCCAGAACAACACGTAGTGGAGGATCAGGGGTTGGAGCAAGTGACGAGGGCGTGGATGGGCGAGGGGAGTGGTGAGCGGATTAGAGGGGCTGCTAGGACGGTACTGAACTTTGCTGATGCCACAAAAACTGAGGGGAAGAAGGAAGGGAAGAAGCATGAAGGAAAGGAGAAGACGCGGGTGAAAGTGGAAGTGAGGAATGTGTCTTTTGAGTGGTGTGCTGGAGGGCTCATTGATGCTTACGTTACTGAGGAGGGCGAGTGGAATGATAAGAACGTGAAGAAGAAGTCAGAGGCGCTTCAGGAGTTGGAGAAACGGTTGTTTGGACCGCTGTGAGCTGTATTGATGGATGTGGAAAGGCGATGACGCAAAGGGCTGATCCCGCAGTGGTAGAGGAAGAAGGAAACGGAAAACAATGTCTGCCAAAATACCAAGTGTGCCGGTCAAGGGAAGCCCAGTGGATGGGCCAGGGTACGGACTTCTACCAGTGTGTCACCGAAGAAGACAAGGGACGCTTGAGGTTGGAACAAAGATCTAATAAATTCAACGCTAATTCTATCAAGTGGAAGGGGGTATAATCGCTAGTGCCAATGCCTGCCGTGCATTTTGTATCATGAGACTCCTAACAAGCAAGTGCATCCGTGGTATCCAACACATGGGAACTTCTAAACGCCAAAGACAAGAAGGATGACACGAAAAAACCAACAACATGACATGGTCTTAGGCAAGCGAATTGCCCGGTCTATATACCTGCATACCGTCATCATCCTGCCATGTCTTGAGCTCCTGAACAACCGTGGTACCGTCTTCAGGTCTCACATTCTGTAGCCAGCCTTGCACATGACTGGGGTACGGCTTCGTCGGAGAGCCCGTTATCGGACCAGAGAGGGCCCCCGGTGTGGTCTCTCTGTTCACAGGGCTATGCACCGATCCGCTCTGCTGCTTCTCCGTGGGCACAGACAGCTGCTCATGCTCCTTGCGGTGAATCACCTCGTGCAGCTTATCAACCAACGGCTTCAGATCGTCGAGGACGTTGTGACAGTCCTTCCCATAGTCACTGCCTGTCATTGCCTCATTCTTGAACACCTCCTTCGCCTTGTCGATCAGGAACATGTCGTACACTCTTTGGTTGACAAAGAGGATTTGATGCATCAGAAGGATGATGGCAGCATTGAAGATGTGATGGAGGTCCTGCACGAGCAGCTTCTGGCCGGGGCTGATGATTTGTAGCCGTCTACCGATGCGGAGGTTGCGCCGTGCGGCATCACTGCACTTGCGGATGGCTCTGGTCAAAGGTTCCTCCGGTTCCGCTCCGGGGCCCTCAAGCCCAGGTGTCAACCAAGTATTGGCTACCTTCTTCTTGACGGCGGTGAGGAACGCGGGACGGATTGCCAGGATGATGAGCTAGAACCGTTAGCTGTCCGTCATGAACATCATGTGAGGGGTGAAAACAGGGTGCATACCTGATTGTAAGCCATGTGCAGTGACAGCAGAGCCCGGTCGGTACCGAGTGCCGGGTCCTCGGCTTCGGGCTGGAGAGCATAGTAGTAATAGTTACTAGGACTCTCCTCCAAATTCTCGAGCTTCAAGCTCGGGGGTAGGTTCTCGTGCCATTGGTCCAGCTTCCCAATTGCGACCGAGAAGGGCAGCTCATCCAACCCATCGGCCGGCTTGTTCGCATGGTGACGATAGCTGTTGTTGACGATGTATGCGGAAATCTTGGACAGCTCCACATGTGCACACAGCCCAAGAGGCGAAGGAAGGCCCCTATGAGACACACCATTAGGCCAAGTACGGTGAAGGTACGGTGAAGGGGTACAACTCACGGTGCTTCCTGTGGCAGGGACAGGGTAATGGCCTGATGAGGGACCGCGGGTGGGCGACCCATCAAGCAGCTCAGCCAGCTAGAAGGAACATGTATGTGTCAGCGAGTGGTTGGCTGGTTGACGCCCGGAGGCAGCACCGGTAGGGTAAGGTAGGTAAGGGGAATGGCAATGGCATGGACTTACCGATCGATAATGTAAACCGTCCAGAAAGTCCTACGTTCGATCTCGGTCACTGAACTTTCCCTGTGCACGCCGTGCATCACGCTAAGATGCATCGCGTTACTGATGGCCATGTAGGCGGCATCTCTGCGATTGTTCTCCACCAGGTACAGGGCCATCAGGGCCAAAACGGCCACGTTGTAGATTGTGTAGGACGTCATGTCCAGGGGGTTTCCGATCAGCATCCTAGCCGCCGCATAGTGGGCTTCGCCCAATTGGCCATCCACCCGGGAATTCTCCTCGGTCAGGGTCAGCAGATGGGTGAAGGCAAAGGCCGTGTAGACCAATGCCAGCTGCCCGTGCTCCCGAGCGGTGTGGTTCCGGGGTTTAGTGGCGTCCAGCTTGAAGCCAGTGCCAAAACCGGACTGGTCCGGTAGC
Source organism: Neurospora sp. CHS-2018a (assembly GCA_009802275.1). Taxonomy (NCBI): domain Eukaryota; kingdom Fungi; phylum Ascomycota; class Sordariomycetes; order Sordariales; family Sordariaceae; genus Neurospora; species Neurospora sp. CHS-2018a. Next base: position 158,433 of record RAKG01000083.1, read on the forward strand.
GCCATCTTGGCGGGGTCCTGGAATGGCCAGAAAAAAATGCCGCCGCACCCTGCCTTGCCGTTGTCGTCCTGGAGGAAGGTCTTGAACTGCGTGATCATGGCCTGGATTTCCAACTGCGTGGGGATGCGCGGCTCCACGTCCATGGCCGGGAGCAGGAGAGGACGGGAATCGAACGTCTGGTAGCGACCAACCGAATTGAGGAAGGTGGCATTCCTGCTGCCGTCGGGTGTGTCAGGATTGGGAGAGAGACCTTTGGAGGCCAGCGGCTGCGTCGTTTTGATGAAGGCCTTGAGCGAGTCAAGGAAGGTGGCGCCAGAGGTTTCTCCTAGGTAGCGAGCGGTACCCTCAGCGTCGGCCAGCATTCTGCCGTCGTCCGCGGGGTAGTCCATCTGCATCTCCGTGTCCTCATCGATGGGGAAGGCGGACTCGAGTTTGTGGTTGTGCGCATGGACAGGGTAGTCGTAGTGCGAGGTCGTGGACGTGACCGAGCCTTCGGTATAATAGGCATGGCCGGCGGCCCCTACGCCATCTGGCGATTCGATGCTCATGCCGCCCTGCTCCCCTTCCTGCAACGGCTGAAGCAAGCCGCTGACGTCGATCTTGCTATCGCCATTGCCAGCCGCTTTGCTGGTGATCCCTAGCTGACCCTCATACTTGGCTATCTTGCCGAGCAGCCCGTCAATGAAAGTCTGCGGGACGGTGACCTTTTTAACGCCCTGGGGGTAGATGCACTGGCGCTGGGCCTGGGTACACTGGCGACACGGCTTTTCGCCGGAGCACTTGATGCGCTTGACATTGCAGTTGTTGCAGGCGAGGGCGACGCGCTTGCGCTGCTCGGGCGCGACCTTTTTCCTCCGCGGATTGACGGGTAAGCGAAAGTTGGGATCGTCGGCGCCCGAACTCTTGGACGACCTCGGCATATCTGAAGCCAGCTTGTCGGTGTGGTGTTGCTGTCACACCCCTGTATCCCAAGTGGTGCTCGCCTTGGGTTCTGGAAGGAGGAGGGGAAATGCCGAAAAGGTTGGCGAGAAGAGACGGTAGGTGAGGGACGGTAGGATGATGAGGCGATTGGGATCACACTGGCACCCGACCACACTTTCCATCTGGCAGTGTGCGTCAAATAGCCTTGGTTCTTGCCAGTGCCGCGTAGTCCTGTTCACCTCCTGTCGACGGCGAGGATGGTGATGATGCGTTGTCTTTTCAGTCTGTCAGAGTCACAGCGAGAGTGAGTGAGGTGAGAGCCCGAGTGTCGGCGTCGGCCGGCGTCAATGAGCGATATGAGGTGAGGTGAGGCCGGGTTATGTCGATGAGGTGCGCAGGCGTGACCACTGCACACAATGGAAGGACTCGCTGACAACGGCTCCCCCTCTTGACCGACCGGTGTGGTCCGTGGTCGCGATGGTGGTGGCACGTCCAGACGGGCGTCAGGTCGTGTCGTGGGGGGAGAAGGAGGGTGGTGAGTTGGGTGAAGCTGAGAAGAAGTACCGAGGGAAGAGAGAAGGAAGAGGAGGAGAGGAGGGAGTGGAAAGAAGTGAAGAGAAGAGAAGACTGGAAAGAGGGGGGGGCGAGTCAGGTGAAGAAAAGACGGATGAGAAAGACAAGACCGAAAGACGGCAAGTGAGAATGCAAGTCCAAGTCACTCACTCCAGAAGAAAACGGGAAGGAGAAAACGGGGACAACGGGGGTCAGTGGTTAGGTCGTCATCCACAACGGGCAGCAACGACGGAGACGGGACAACGGGACAAGGAAGGAAGCAGCAGGGTGAGGTAGCCGCCGGAGGAGAAGTGGAATCGAGACCATCGACTTCAAGAACCGAACCTCCGTCGTGCTCAAGGTCCCATCAACGTCGGCCACACAACACATGGAAGTCGAAGAAAAGGAAGGAGTCGGCGACAAGCGGCGGCTGATGATTAAGCTAGTAACTGTGACAAGAGGTCGACTTTGAGGTTCCGCACTGGCATCGGTGTCAGTACCCGTCCGTGGATTTGTACCCGCGCCGGCCACTCCATGCGCTTTTGGCGGATTCGGATTGCGTGGTGCGAGGATTGGGGGGATTGGTGGTGCGGAGGGGAGTGGATGGGAAGAACGACAGACTGTGCCCGGACAAGGGTAATATTTGCAAGGTACTCGGTGATAGCAGGATTTGTGGCAGGCAAGTCCGTTGCCGGGGCCTGAGAGGGCTTACCAGGGGCAGCCAGGGCTCGCTGGGGCACCGGTGGGCACGCGCCCAGGGCATGCACGCGGGTGGGGGGAAGACATCGCGCTAACCCAAGTTACATCTGGAGGTAGGTACCTGCCCTAGAGGATGTCTTTGGTACTGTATCCGGAAAAGAGCCCGTGCGCATGGATTTCTAAGGAGCCCACTGTTTCCTCCCACTGGACCCGACTGGGTACAAGGGCACGGGGCACAGAAAGTGTGGGCGCGGAGGGGTAGCGTGTTCACAGATTGTGAGGAGGAAGGTGAGGCAGGCTAGCAAGGGCGGTAAGGTACTGCAACTTCCTTTTTCCTCTTTACCTCAACCCGCGACTTCCCTTCTTCTTTCGCTTCTTTTTATTCTGCAACCAACAAGACAACAACAGAATTGTGTTATCTTCAAAGCCGGAGAGGGAAACAAGGGAAAGAACAGGCCCGGGCTTGATATTGGCTCCTTGTGCAACCACAACTCGGTCCTCACAGCCTGTTCTTACCTGCTCTTGCCTGCTCTTGCCTGCTCTTGCCTGCTCTTGCCTGCTCTTGCCGGTTCAATCTCATGCATCAGCCTTCACCGAAATGCACCATTTGCCCCGACGGCACCGGGAATGGGGGAAAGCACCCAATGGGCTGATACCCGATTGCTTCCCGACTCCTCTCCGTGTCTCCGAAAAGCAACCCCGTTGACCCAATGTTTGGTCATTTCATGGTCAGAAATAATGGTCATCATGGCAGCTTGCCAGGCTTCCTCATTGCTTACCTTGCTTCGAGGTTGCTTGCCTGCTTGCTTGCCGTCAAGTCAATAATAGGTAGGTTGGGACGAAACTGTGTCTTCTCTCCCGTCCATCAATGACATGATGCAAACGAGAGACTGTCAATCATCAACCCACATCTCCCATGACAAGTCACTTGTCACTTGACAATCGCTTTTTCATCAAACGTGGTGAGGTGAGCTAAAAAGATGGAAGGAGGGGAAAACTTTTTGTTAATTGGGGGGTGGATGGGACCGGGAGCCACTCACTGCTTCTGGCCGCCGACCGTGACCTACCGTGACAAGCGCAGCCGCGAGACCGGCGAAGGAAGCTAGCCCCAGAAGGGTTAGATCAGCTTGTGCTCAATTCAAGGTGAAAGCTTCCAACCGAACCGACAAACCGAACGGCGGCGTCCATGCTGACAACCAGTCCTGCCACTAAGTATCCAGTGACAAGACAGTGACAAGGTCGACATGGAAGGCACAGCGCAGTGCGAGTGCACCCGTGGGATGATTGGACTTCCGGCTCATGGCTCATCATCAGCACAGCAAGCATCAGCATAGCTCTCTAGCAAGCGTTGAGGGGCATCCAGAGCTGCTGTGGTCCAGCAATAGTCCCCAGGCTCAGCAACAACGAACAGCGGCAGGGACAACGAAGAAACAGTAGGGCCATGGAATGCAACATGGGTGCCCCGTGGTCAAAGAGGATACCTTCCACTCACCTCTACCTACAACCAAGACATTGACCCGTCAAGACCCGTGTCAATGGTATGGTAGCCATGGGGTGGCATGGCAATCCTCCGCCTTTTCACCACCGATTAAGAGAACGGTGGGCCCTGGGACGGGCGGTGTGTCTACTGTCTCTACCAAGTCTCAGATGTGTACTCGATGCGAGCCAGAACAGAGGACGCTGGGACGCAACATGAATGTGCCAAAGTGGGGGGCTGGCCGCGTAGCATTGGGACCAATTCACACGACATTGATTCACATCTGACTAGTCTAGAATTCCAGGATTCGAGAATTTGGTCAGGAAGATCCACGAGAAACCCACACTACTTCCTGGTCCTTGCATTAAAGACTGCGATCGTTGATACCCAATCTTTTGCTCAATCTTGAGGACGAGGTACCCGACATAAGGAGCTATAGATCCACCACTCACCACCGTTTTTACTACCCTTGGCCTACAAGTTATGATCCCTAGAACTTGGCTTCCTCTCCCCATCCATTATCCTACACCCATTTTCGCTATCCCTTTTCCTGCTGCTCTCCTCCACCATCTTCCCAGCCTCAGCCTCATCCGTCCTCCTGCTCTCCCACCTCAACACCTCCGTATACGCCCAATACCCCATAATTGCCGTTCCAACAAACCCAAATGTAATCAACAACGGCTCCCTGTATCCATCTCCCCTTTTCTCGTGATCATGGCCACCATCATGCTCACTGCCAATCCTAAACACCCAGCTCCCAATAACCCCCGCCAGATTACCCCATCCGTTGACACCCAGCACCAGCGCTCTCTTGTTCGGGGAACGAGTGTTATTGGATAGCCAAGCAGCGGTTAGAGGCGGGGGTACGTAGGAGCCGAAGAGAAGAATGCACAGGGCCATGTATTTGCCGGACGGGGAAGTGGTCAGAACAATACCTGCTAGCCCGACTGCTGAAATCGCAAGTCCGGCCATGATGTGATACCCCCGCTCTCGACGGCGGTCGGAGGAAAGGGCAAAGAGGTAGACGCCCAATGCGCCGAAGACGAAGGGGGGTACTGACATCTGTTTGCCGGTGAGTGTTAGCGGACATATACCATGAGTACGGGAAGCTGATGCAGAGGTGAGAAACATGGAACGAACCAGGTTGGCTTGCAGGGCCGAGTATCCCATCCCCTCTACTACCAAAGGTAAGAACACCGAGAATGCGGTGCTGGGGATGCTGGCGCAGATGTTGCAGAGAAGGAGGAACCAGAGCTTCCAGTCACGGACGGTTTCGACGATTTCTTGCCAGGTTACAAGACGTCCGGATGCTTCTTCTTCAACATCTCCGACGGATGGTACTGCTACCATCCGCTGACTCTCGGTATCATCTTCATCATGGCATCTCCCGTTCACTCTGTATCCCGTTCCTTCACCATCACCCTCTGCTGTCCATCCCGTAACTCCAACTCCATCTACGACCCGACATCTCCTGAATAACGCTCTCTCCTCCGCTGTCAAAAACCAAGCACTCTCCGGCCCGTTGGGCAACCATGCCCAGGCAAACAGTGCGAGAAGACATGTCGCACCACCTTCGATGAGGAACAGGAGCTGCCAGCTCTTCAGCGTCGGGTGCTCTATCCGGAATATAGCATAGGCTAGTCCACTGACGGTTAGCGAGCTAGTCCCAAGGATGAGAGCAGTTCATACTGTGACTGTGGTGCGTGCATGAATGGTTGTTTGGTTGATGGACATGGGCCGTGGCCGGGGATATGAATGGAGCCATGGATGCACATCCACGCCAGTCCACGTCAACGTCAGGGTCTGCTGGCCGGGACTCAGTGCGTGGGCTGAGACATCGCTTCACCACCATTACTGCATCCCCGGCGGCACTGTTGACATATCGAAGGTTCACGGAGACACGGAAGGGACGATGTACATACCTATGGCCCCGGAAAACGCGCCTGCCACGGCGTATTGTCCGTAGAACAGCGCAATGCGCACAGCAAGGTCAAATGGGGGGTAGAAAGCTGTCAAGTAGGCGAGGGCCGTGGGATAGAATCCGGCTTCGAAGGCGCCGATGAGGAGGCGGGTGGTTATGAGAGAGCCTATTATGGTTCGCGAGTAGGTTAGCCTTGGGAACTGTGTGCGTGGGTAGAGGTATGTGTAGAGCAGTGACTGGTCTGGAGGTTGGGAAGGAGAGCAAAAGATTTCTAACGTGATGCAGTTCGATGAAACTGCCATGCAGGGCTACAGTATGAACAGCTATGTAGCTCAACTCACCTCTTCCTTTGATAAAGGCCTGAGACAGTGTCAATGCTCCCCAGCCGAGCTACGGTTGTACAAAACAGACAAATTACGTATTAGTCAAGTGTTCCTTCATCCAGTTTTAGGGTCCGGTTAACGGAGACTGGCACGGGAGCCATCCGTAACTTTGGCTTCTACGCCAACCTCACTCCATCCGGTCCTTCATCGTCGCGATCTTGAACATCACTCAGATTGTATCAGATATCAAAACCTACCATGATTCCAACAATCCACACTCTCCCTCCCCACCTCCTCCCAAAAGCAGCCGATATCGGCTGACAAGCAACAAACATGACCCAAAACGCCGAGATAGCCAGGTTCAAATCGCCCGGTTCGCAACCGATATCCGCTGTGAACCCCTGCGTCTGAGCGTTTCCGACGTTGCCGCGGTCGAGGCCATTGAAGAGGTAGAGGGTGGAGAGGAGCGGGAGAAGGAGGAGGTCTGTTTTGCGGTTGATTCCCTGTCTCAGCCGGAGGAGGGAGGGCTGGGATTGGGACTGCTGGCTGATGGAGACAAGGGAGGACGAGCGGGAGTTGGCGGTAGCGATGGAGTGGTACGGTCCATGTGGAGGATAATCATGGTCGTGGTCAAATGGTTTGGTTAATCGTAATAGGGGATCGGACTCGGTGTCCAGGCCCGGAGAGAAGTCAACAACGGTGGAATCGAGGCTTGAGCGACGGCTCCGTTCAGACGTGGCTGCGGTCGACGACGAGTACATGATTGCCGTTGTTGAGCTATGATGATGATGGCAATGCCAGAGTTGAAGACAGCAATAATAGCGGTGACACGGAAGAGGAAGGTGTAGTACAGACTGTAGCCATGGGTTCCTCCATAGCTTCTGAATCTGATGGCATCGGCATGGATCGACGAAACCGACTCCGTCGGCCCTGAGCTAATTTCTTGCTGACCTCCTACCTTCCGTGTAGTAACATCATATTCTTGATTCGCGCGCTCCCTCGGCTCCCGTCCCTCTCATAACTGCCGTCATTTCTGATGACATGAGCGAGAGGTCGCACAGATGGCGACACCTCCGACACCATACTTGCCCAATCCGAGCCATCGTCACACACCAGTTGACCATGGGAATGGGCGAGGCGACCGGACGGGCAATACGGGATGTGAGTGAAAAAGAAGCAAGGCAGAAAATGTCATATTGACAGGGGGGATCGGTATCTGACAGGTGTGACAGGAGTGACAAGGGCGGTGGCATCCATGTCTCGACTGTGGGCTGGGACTCTGGACTCGGGCCCAGAAGGCAACTTGAAGCACTGGAAGGCCTTGGCAAGGACAATCAACCAGGGGATTGAAAAGGTTCTTTTCTGCTTCGCTTTTCCTGCGCTTTGGCTGCCCCTGTTTTTGTAGTGTGCGAGTCGTCGGTACGTTCGGACGGCATGTACACTACCAGTAGGTGGTCAATCCGTCAAGTCACAAACGGTCTAGGGAGCAGACTGGCACCCCGGCTCACTGGTAGGTAACGTGCTGGTAGGCGGTAAGTCACCGTTTCCCAGTCCCCTGGACGTAGGCATTGCTCCGTCCATCATGATCCTCCAATGTGGAAACGTACCCGACACCAAGACGCACCTACACAGTAACCACGTGTAAAACTCGTCCATTGTCCAATCTGTCTGTCCTTGGGGGTCCTTGGGGACTCGGGGGTTCTATCTCCGCGGCGTGATCTCCCTCACGGACCCCCGTTCGACGGTTGATGGAAGGTTAAAGATGACTGGAAGTCAATGCGAACCAGCCAATGGTTTTAGACCGTTATTTGTATCATTTCCTGTCCAGTTGTGCAACGGAAGGTGATTTGACAGGTCGACAAGCTCACAGGACAGCACGGAAAAGGCGATTGGGACAATAGGCTGCAAAATGAACGGCACCAAAGCGCACTGGAACGGGCACACGGCAGACACCCCGCGCCCTGTGACCGGTGCGTGCCTCTTGGTTGGCTAGCGCACTGTGTAGGCGTTGGCCGCGGCGACAAGTTGCGCCCTCTGGGAACGGTGGATCGGGAGACATGACGCCGGCAAATGGGGCTCGTTAATAAGAAGCTATGAGGTATCTGGGGGATCGAGGGTTTGTCAGAGATAGTTTGGATCTCGTACAGTGTATTGCGTGGCGGAAGAATGGAAGAAGCAAAGTGGTGATGTTTGCCCTTTGGGACCATGTCTGGGGAATGGAAAACGCAAAAACGACGACACAGGAAGAACAGTGCTGGAAGCTGTCTTGGCTCTGGTCGGCACCTGGCACATACCTCGGCGACAGAGAGCCCTAGGGCTTGTCAGTCCGCATCAAATATTGTCGCTGTCTCGCTGACTGGCAAAGTCATGTCAATACCCGAAGAGCTCGGAAGATGGCGATTACTGAAGAGGCGTGGGGGCAATTGATGATGGTCGCAAAAGCTGGGTCGGGTTTCCTTGTCCTTCAATTGCTTGCTTCCAGTCGATTCCAGTGCGCGGAAATTGAGACGAAGAAGATTGGACGGGAACGGGAGGATCCGAGGAGGGACAGCTGATAAGGATTGATAAGGAAAAGACCCCTGTCGCCCTGTTTGGTCGGTGGAATCCAGGGCATTTGACAACCTGGAAGCGATTAAACTGATTGACGCAGGGATCGGTGGAAACTGTTAGTGTAGGGCCCAGTTTTGCATGTCTTTCATAACAATTTTCACGGTTCATTCCCAATGTGTCCATCGAATGCATCGAGACGTGTTGCTACAACAGCAAGACACCTCAACATTTCTTCGCATCGTGCGTTTGTTCATCTCCCTCCTCCGCACGAAACGTGACATTCCACATCGGGAACGAAGAAAAGGGGCAACGGAACCTCCGGCTGGAGCGCTGACGGCCGCTGCCTGATGCCGAGCCAAGAGGCCGAGATGCCAAGACGCTCCATCAGTGAGATTTTGGGCTCTTTCAACACGCAGAGCGAGCACTTTCAAGAACCCGAGCCGTGAAGCCATCGTGGAGCATGCTGTCGCAGAACAGTCAATCATGACCGCGTGCCTTGGATCTCCTCGGATCATGGATGGATCCTTGCGAGATTCATGCCGAAAATAATGTGTTTGATGCCCGCGATGGGGCAAACCCAAAATCCAAAGGGTCCATCCGCTATTCCCCACCGTTCTTACCTATGCTTTAACGGGCTAGACCGATTCCCTTAGTTGTCTCCATTGCGATTGAAAATCGGTCCGGTTAAATCTACTGTGTTCTCTGGTTAAATCTACGGTGTACTTCAAGCCCAACTTTCAATGTTTTTGAGTGACCACGGAAAAAAGAGCGTAAGAAAAAGGGCCATTGCATCTTCGCAAAAGGCATTCAGAAAGCTCAAGGGCTTAGAAGTGCAAGCAGTAGTTTTGGGGATGGTTTGGGGATGATTTTGGGAACAGAGAAAACCAAGACAATTAGCTATTCCGATGAGCCTTGCCTATAGAATGGCCGCCGTCTTCAACTGCAGGCTGCGTTTCCTTCCACTTCCTGTGATGCGCATTCGTTGCCCTACCTCGAACTTGGGAATTCTAACCTTGAGTTTCGACTTCAATGCTCCACGGAGGGTTGGTAACGGTAATTATATAACGCCTTCGAGATTTGGTGATGTCGACGGCACAGGGAAGTCTCATGGTCCGTGCCCCTTGGTGGTTTTGCTGCAACTTTGGTGTGGGGACCGTAGATTTAATTGAAGAATACAGTAGATTTAACCGGAGCGTTGAAAATCCAGAGCGTCCCCTTTTCTCGTAAAGAAGAAAGGCATTCAGCATCAGCATCATCAACTCTCGGAACCTGTCGGCTGCAAGGTACTGCGCTGTCGGTTTGCTAGGCCAGGGCCCTTTTGGCAGTACAGAGTCTGAGATTGAGACTGTGACGGGATTCAGAAGTTTGACAAGTGGACTGCAAGGCAAATTGGATGTTTGAAAGGGCCAGAGACACAGCGAGTGACCACCCAAGGCAACGGACCAATGCAAACACCCGCATCGTGAAGCATCCTCCTCTCTGAGTTTCCGTCGGACGAGACAGTCTCATTATCCAGTCAACATCGCAATCTGAAGGGACCGGGCCAGTGGATTGGCATCTGTTCAGTCTTTGCCTCCCGCCGCTCTTCCATTCCAAACTAATTTCAACGACTGGAACAGAAAACGCGGGTAGCACGGCGCGGCCAAGCTGAAAGCAGCATAGTCGCAACCGTTGTTGGTTCCCATCCAGGGTTTCCCACTCCCCTCGGCGGCCACTTCACGATACTTTCTCCCTTCCACTCCCCTTTCCCTTCTCACAACGCGACGGAGTGCACGCAACTGCTGGTCCGACTCTTGTCCCGCTGGACTTCTTTTCTCCTTGCGACAGCGGCTCATTCGCTCTCCATGCCAGTCCTTCCACAGTAATCGGTTCCCACATTCCCTTTGGCGCAGGCGATTGTCCAGTCGAGTGGCGCCACCCCCACGATCTTCAGCTCGCTCTGACGTCCTCGATAACGGATTTGCGCCTCGTTCCTCGTGCGGCGCATTCGATTTTCTGACAGCTCGGGTCACGAAAGACCTTTGGGAACACTTCTCGCCGATCGTGTCGTTGTCGCATGCATCTTTGGTCGGGATTGCGGTTCCTGATTAGGTGTGCCTTCACCTTCAGTTCTCTTCTTTTTTGGACTCTGCTGTAAAGGACCACCCACCGCCTCAGCGGAACCATCGCTCGCATGTCGGTCCTACCTACCTTCTCTCAGCCAGCCCGGCGCCTCCTCATCCTTCTCCCTGTCGTTTTTGTTACTCTCGCCCTTCTCACCGGCCTCTTCAATGAGTCCGTTCGCTCGACCCTGTAAGTATCCCGTCCTCCATCATAGCCCCGCCACTTGACCGTCGCTAATCCATTGTTCCTCTGGCAGGCCAAAGGTAATCATCACCACCAACCCCTCCTCCACGAACGACTCCCCCTTCCACGGCGACTGCGCTGCCAACCAAACCAATGGCCCGCTCGACAACCTCTCGCCGATCATCCAGGCACTCTACGCGCCCCTCGTCGTCCCCATCACTGCCCCCACATTCACCGCCCGCGATGGCACCGTCAAACGCCTGCCTCCAGCTTCGGAGCTGATCCACCACAAATCCCTCGGCAAGCGTATCTGCATTCTCGATGTCGACACGCGCCCGCACACCGACGCCGGCGGCATCTTTTCCTCCTCTTTCCCGACCTGGGACGCCCTCCGCCCCGGTTCTGCCGGGTTTCTCTCTCACTACCTCTACGCCTTGATTCATGGCTATACCTACAAGTTCGTGCAGGCGCCCACATACAAGGACAGAGCGCCGCACTGGACCAAGGTGATCTTCACGCAGGAGCTGCTGAAGGAATACGACATTGTGGTGATGCTGGATTACGACGCCGTCTTTCCCAGCCCGGAGCTGCCGCTGGAGTGGATGCTAAACTACTGGAAGATCGACGACAAGGTGATGGTGGCCATGGCGGAGGACCCGGATGCCGAGGTCAATCGCGACTTGAAGGGGAACCTAAACGTCAACACGGGCTTCATCATTGCGCAAGCGTCGGAAAACACGCAGAGGATGTTCAAGGACTGGGCCGAATGTCCCAACGAGACGAGATACAAGGGCTGTGCCAAGTGGAAGGATGTCATTTTCCACGAGCAGGCGGGTTTCAGCTCCCACGTGAGGTACAACTTCTTGGACGGGTTGACCATCGAGGAGGAACCGGGGAAGAGCATGTTGAGGGTGCTGCCATGTAATGAGGCGAACGGGATCCCCGAGAAGAAGCATCTGGGTTGCTCGGGACAGCTGGTCCGGCATTATTGGGGCGATAAGAGCCTGACCAAGAGGGAGTTTAATGAGAACGTCATGAATGCCATGCTGCCGCTCTTGCTGCAATCGGCCTTTAAGGCAGGCGATGCGGCGAGTGCGGTGGTAGATTATAGGAACAAGACGTTGGTGGGAGATCAGATTCTGGATAAGCCTCTTTGAGGCACCAAAAGGGAAGAAAAACAGGGAAAGAAAACCGTACCTTGGGTGTGGAAAACGGCGTTTGGGAGTAGACTGGATCTGGTGGATTAATGAGCCATAAGCCTTGGACGGCTTGGTCCCTGGAAAGACGGATTTTTTGTCTAGCATGATCTTCAACGAACGGTGCTGCCATGTCGGCATAATATACAAGTAATGTCTGGTAACGAAGATACGAAGATGTGGAAGTAGCAGATAATATCGCAAGTGGAGGTCTAGGGGGAACACTGTTCAAGATCATATTTCTAGACCATATGTCGTGATGGAGCCTCCTCGCCCCAGACGTACAGGTTGCATTGCCTGTAAAGATGCCAGGCGATGCATGCTGCATACTGCCTGCGAGGTCTACGGCTGTCAGATGACTTTATGAAGAAGAACATCGGTTGGATTGAAGATCAACATTAACTTATAGCCTGTTCATTTCATAGTATCATGACAATATCTGTGCCAATGACCCGCCTCGCTGGTTCTCAGCAAATCTCTTTGGAGTCCAGAATCACTGACCTCCCGTTACAATCCCCATCTCTTCCGGGTCGCAGACATCTTTCTCCCTCTTTCTCTCCACCGCCAGCGCTATCAGCATCGACTCGTCTCGAACTCTTCGTTGCTCCAGCCGTGACCCAACCCCGGTGTTCTTCCATTGTTGTCCCTTCTCGCATCGCTTCGGGACTTGGTCAACGATCGTTTTTTACTGGTCTCGCAGCAACAGGCCCAATATCACTCAGACCGTGCTTCGGTCGTCCGTCCCGGTCTGAGTCCACCCGAGGATCCAAGAAGTTAGCAATGCGCGACCCATGAGGGCCATAAGTTCCCTTGGGAGCATTGAAACCCACCCCGGATGCGATCTTTTGCGACTCCTGCGTTGATGTCATCGCCTTTGCGTCGGGGACATGGCCCTTTGGAGGAGAGACTTGTGACTGCTTGTTTTCGGTCGCTGGGTTGACAACGGTGGAGGCTTGGTTATCGGGATAGGGACCGCGCGTGTGAGGGTCGTAGTCTGGTACAGTGGCCTGCTCGCGCTCTTTGGGGTTGAGCGCTTCCTTGATGTTTTCAATGATGTCGGACATGGTGGGCGCGTGAATGCGGTTGACTGCGGTTGGATGCGCTTGGTAGATGGAGAATGTAGTCGCTTAAGAGCTTGGTTTGTTACTCGTTTCTGGAAAGAAGGTCTGGAATTGAACTGATTGATTGGAAATATTGGTTGAAGAGGAAACAGAAGAGAGATGGTCTGCAGAATTGTTGCAACTGAAGCTGAAAGGTCACGATGGCTGGGCAGCACAAGAATGGAAAGACAAGACGAGAAGACGCAGATGGTACCTGAAGCCATGACGTCATGACCGTTGTGTCAGGCACGCGACGATAAGATAAGATCAACGGTGCTTAGCGACGGGACCGGGCTGCATGGGATGGCAGGAGGGCGGGGTAAATCTCTCCTGGAAAATCCCCTGCAGCGAGATGATCAACTTTACAATTGAAATGGACATTTCAGTTCGCGACGAAACAACTTCGAAATGACCAGTCCCATCTGTCAAGCAATCCAATCTGGCGTCCGGCACAATGAACCTTGATTTCATCCCCCCTCAGCTCTACCTTGACGGTCCTTAGTTCCCATGGCGACATGGGCGTGTCTCAACCTCGTCGCATCCAACCGAACACAAGCAGTTGCTGTCGTATCCGATCCTCGCTCGACTCTTGCAACATATCGGTCCATCACACACGACGACGAGTCGACCGACGACAGCCCAACGCAATCGTTCCACAATGGCATTGGCCAGTCTCGAGTAAAGTACGTCCCTTCTACGGCGCTTCAGATCTCCCTCGTGTCTTTCTCCCGGATATTGACAACTTGAAGTTCTCGACAGGATCGCATTTTGTGGGGTAAACTCCCGCCTGTGCTGCCGACATCCCGAATCGGTGCGGTTTCCTCCATTTGGACGTCGTTGTCCACCTCCGGCTATAACACACCATGCTACGCTATCTCGCCTGCGTTTGGCCATCGACTTTACCCCGTGCTCCCTAGCCGTCATCAACGAAGAAGCGTTCCAATCGCCAGCCGCAATTCTCTCCGACCCCAGCCTGCCATTGTATACAACTCGGGGATGATCTACAGCATCAAGATCGTGTATTCCGGCTAAAATCAGCCTGTCAAACCGCCATGGACGACCCTTCCCGCCGGGTTCGGGGCCCATAACGAACAAATACAAAAGGGCGTCGTCAAAGTCGTCACCATCATATCCAAGTCAGCACTCCTCAGCTCTCTCTCTCGTCGCTATCAACATGGTTCATCTGTTGTCCAACTTGCTGGTCGGCCTCGCCCTGGCCCCGTCCGCCTTGGGCGCCACTTTGCTGGTTTCCCATTTCAGCGGACCGGTCTACACCCTCTCTTTGACCACCAGTGGCACCACCGGCAAACTTTCCATTGCCTCGCAGGCTAGTGGCTGTGGCACCACTCCTGCTTGGTTGGAATATTACAACGACACGAAGACTGCCTACTGCTTCGACGAGTCTTGGACTGGAAGTGGTGTCATTACGCAGTACAATGTTGGAAGCGATGGACGCCTTACTCAGTCTGGCCAGACCCGAACCAGCGGGAACACGGTCCACGGCAAGTTGTACGGAGGATCTGATGGAAAGGGCTTCATTGCCACGGCGCAGTAGTAAGTGCCCCGTAATCCTGGACAAGACCCCGCGTCTAACCACTGCAGCTCCCCATCAACCATCACCACGTACAAACTTCCCCTCGGGCAAGGCCAGGTTCAGCTTGAGAAGTTCACCATGTCGCAACGTGGGCCGAATTCACGTCAGGATGTTCCCCATCCTCATGAGACTCAGCTTGACCCCACAGGAAAGTTCATGCTCGTTCCCGACCTCGGTGCCGACCTTATCCGCATTTTCAAGATCGACGCCAGCACCGGCCGCTTGACCTCATGCCCAGCTGGCCAGGCCTCGCCTGGCGACGGCCCGCGTCACGCCAAATGGTGGAAATCCGCTGACGGCGTCCTCCGCCTGTACACCCTCAACGAGCTCGGCAATTCGGTTTCCTCCTGGAACGTGGTGTACCCCACCGACTCCAACGGTTGCCTCGCCCTCAGCAGAGCGCAGACTCTTTCCACCTATGCTCCTGGCAAGAAGGGTGGCCCGACCACCAAGGCTGCCGAGATTCGCGTAGCTGGCAACTTCCTGTACGCTTCCAACCGCGCGGATCAGACCTTTGGTTCCAACCAGGACTCAATCGCCATCTACACCATTGATCCTCAGACCGGTGCTATCGCCTGGAAGGAAGCCGCCAACTCGTACTCGTACTATCCTCGTACCTTTGAAATCAACAAGGACGGCACCTTGGTTGCATTTGGTGGGCAGACATCCTCCAATGTGGCTATCGTGTCGAGGGACCCTGCGACTGGCAAGCTTGGGAACTTGGTTGCTAACTTGCAGGTTGGTAACAAGGGCAGGGCTGGCGAGGAGGATGGCCTCAGTGCTGTTGTCTGGGTTGAGTAATTGGAAGGGCTGGAAAACAACATTCCATTGTCAGCTTTGTGTATTTCACCTCCATGTGTTAGATAAGGCCTAGGAACCAAAAGTGACTCGTGGGACATATCTAACCCCGAGCTATAACTGATTGTCATTAAGATTATCCGTCCATCCCCACGGGTGCCGTGAAGTGTTCAATTAGGCCTTGAGTTGCGACATACGGACGGACACGTGCCGTCTTCCGTTTCAGCCGCGACTGCTGATGCATTAGGTTTATATTGGGCCAAGTACTTGGCTTTGCTATCCCCACTGCCGACCTCAGCTACATATTTCCACGTCTCGTCCGGTTCTTTGTCCGAGTCCTCTCATTGTTTCCATTGTTTTGATGTAATTACCTCCAGTCTGCCACCTCTGCCGCCCCATTTATTACTAGCGCCCGACCCGTTCTTTCGTTTCCTATTATGCGCCCCTTTACTATCGTCTCCGCCTTCCTCGCCCTAGCCGTCCAGCTAATCCTCGCCGCCCCCATCACAGACACCATCCCTTCCCTTATCCTCGAGCGCGCAACAGCTCCTCCTCCTTGCAAGCGAGTTCTCAATCTAGTACCCACTGCTAATAAAATAGCAGCCCGCTTCAACACCTTCGTCCAAGCCTTCGTCGGCGCTTAAGGTAGTAAGAAGAATATTACCAAGGCTTTTAAGTTTATTACTGAAGATTACATTGTCCGTTCCGTTCCTTCAATCTTCCTTCGGCTCTGTCGCATCCCCTCCCCTCTATTCTTATTCTCTCCTTGCCTTATACCTAGCATTCCTGTCCTCACCTCCGTCGCTTCTACTATGCCTGGCTACCTAAAGCGGAGAGAAACTAATATAAATAAAAGAACTACAACCTTATAATTAAGAATGGCGCCGCCTCTGCTTGGTCCATCCTATCCCCCATTTAGTAACAAACGTCGTATACTTATTTTCGGTCGACTATTAAGACGGAGTAGAGTCTAGTTATAAGCTGGGTGAATTATTATATAGGGGGAATTGGAGAAGTTGTAGATAGGTTTAGGTGGGAGGGGGGATATATTGTCGAGTATGTAAGTTCTTATTTCCTTTGTAATTTAAGTTAAAGTATAGGAGTGGGGGTTGGAAGGTAATAAGTACGTAACCTAGTATAGGTCCTTATCTCCGACTTTTAGCCTCCGTACCTATATTTAGATTTTAGCATAGGATAACACATATACACTATTAGACTAATTAATACTATTACTACCCTTCTTAATACTTTTAGAACTATTTACAACGTAATACGGATTATTATTATTTCTAACTCCCTTCTACCTATCTTTTTCTAAAGGAGACAACGCTACAGCTAAATTAAATAACCTTGTATTAAAAGTAATACTAATATTAAGATGCGTAGCAATAGTAGGACTAAGGAGAAAAGTACCCGTCTTTGTAACGCGGTATACAATCGAGTTGAATAGAATAAATACTCTTCCTTAGGATGGAGTTAAATCCTTAGGAGATAGAGAAGCGCCTACAAATTTATATTTCTAGGGGCCTACTTTTCCCGGCTACTACTCCTATCCCCGCTCCCGTAATATCGATTAAGAGCCGGCCTTACGGAAGCTTATTATTATTATAGGTACTAAGGTATATAATACTTAGGCTAAATTATTAAAAGATAGAAGAATGTTCTATTCGTTAAATAAAATATCGAATGCACGCTTATATAGTTATATTATAATTGAGTACTTAAACTTATAATAATTACTTTTAATACTTCTATTATTTATAATACTTCTATTCCTTTTAATACTTCCGTATTACTTTTAATATCTCTTATTACTATAACTTGGTCGTTTTTAGGAGACTTAGTTATTTTTAAAGGACTTAGTTATTTTTAGAGGAATTAGTTATTTTTAAAAGACTTAATTATTTTTAAAAGACTTAATTATTTTAGAAACTTAGTTATTAGGAACGACGGTTGTATTTAAGCGACGAAAATAATTAAAGCTACGTTTTTTTAACTATTATTATACTATTAAAATAGAGTAAAAATATACTACTAAGTATAAGAGTTAGTACTCTTATTAAGTTATAAATTATAATAGTTTAAAGATAAGTAACGGGTTCTAATTTAAAGGACGGTCTTTTTATATTATTTATAATTAATTTAAAATTATTATTATAGGGCAAGGCTAAAGGTAAAAGGTAAGTTGGATATACGTAGTTATATAAAGAGAAGGGAAAAGAAGTATATATAAGTTTAATTGAAACGCCCATCCTTCCACCGTAGAGGCGCTTCGTGTCGGGCCCACACCATCGGTGTCCCAATTGGATCCGCACCAGAGGTCGTGGTCCGTGGGCCCACTCGAAGCACCGAAACTGGAAGGAGCGGCGATTTCTG